>BMAO01005568.1:0-81092 GCA_019973975.1 Trichonephila clavata | reverse complement strand
TTTTGCAATTTCTTATGGTAAGCAGTTTAAATATATAAGCAAATAACACATCTTAAAAGTTTCAGACTATTCAATGAATATTATATCATGCTCTTCATGGAATGAAATTTCCATGTTGAATTTTTGATCATGTACTATCATTCAAATCTCTAAGGCTTTTTTGATAATTGAAGTAGGGATGTAAAATTTTTTATAGATATTCTAAAATGTATGTTTTGTAAAACTGTGTATATAGAATTAGCTCAAAGAGATACGTAGTAATTTTTTTTTAAATTTCAAAATCAAAATTATTTCTTTTTTCGAGAATTTTTGTATATTTCACAACAAAAAAATTAATATAAAAAACTATAATAAGTCGCAGCACAAAAAACCCATCACAGTTTTATGTAGTAAGTTATAAGGTACTTCGGGGAAAAAATACACTTTAAAAAAATTTTAGAAAATTTAAAAAAATGTTTTTAAAAACTTTAAAAAAATTTTAATTTTACAAACATTTTGCAATAAATTTGAAATTTTTATAAGGCATCATTATTTAATAATGATTTTCATTAAATACAATTAAAACCAAATTTCAAAAACTAAAAATAAATAAATTTGTAAAAAATAGTACCCAGCTACTTTAAAAAAATTATCTTTGCAGTAGAGAGAGAGAAATGTCATATTTGACTATGTAACAAATTCTATTCGCAATTCTTGTTAATTCTCTAGGAAAAATTTATCGATGGCGTTATATCATTATAAAACCACTTTATTTCAAATTACTCCCCTCCTCAAACTTTCCGATCATTCTTCTACGGATGAGATCGTCCAGGTGATCTCTTCTAGCCATATTTCACGAAATCACTAACTTGTACTTGCAGCAAATGTCCTTAATTGCTCCTCCGTTCTTTTTATTGTAGTCTTGAACTGCGCACGCCGACCGCGCGCGTTTTGCGCATACTTATATCTACGTTGTTCCTGACATTTGCATACGCATCATCTTTCTACCGAATTCCATGTTCATTGCATTGATCGCAATAATGCTTTTTGTGCAATTTCATGGCTCTCTGCTAAAAATTTACATTGTTGCTTAAGTTTTGCACACCAGTGTATTAATTAAATGACAAACAACAATTATTCTTTCATTACATTTTTGTAAATAACTGCCGTATACATTGCAATAAAACTTGCAATAATTTTTGTTTACAGTTTGATGATGAAAGTATTCAAGGAAGTATTTAATTTCATCGGATTCCACGAATTGCTTATATCGGCGTTTCTCAAACTGTGGGGAGCGCTCCCCTGGGGGGGGGGGGGATAATAACTCTACGAAGGCGGGTGAACTTACTGAAAAGTCGAAAACAAAAGATTATTTTAAAAAATTATTTTTTTCTGTAAGTAACAAAACAAATACATTCTGGCATAGTCAAAAATAAAATACACATTCACACTGATATAATACATTATAAATGTATCAGTACTGCACAGTGTATTTTATAATTAATTTAACAATACTAAGTTAAGAACAGTGTGATCGTTACCATGACCTTATGGATTTGTATAAACTTTTATCTTAATAATTTGTACGGTTTATAATTGATCCCTTAACTGTGCCTATTAAAAGTTACGCAATTCACTCCTCAATGCCACGGTTTTCCACGTAGGCGCGTATATGTGACGTATTGGGGGGGGGGGAGAAAAGGAATAAATAAGTAGATCCTCTGAAATAAGTAAATCCTTCGTAAACACAGTCAAGGTCCTCTTATTGCATTCCGAAGCCTTATCGGAATAATTTGTGGATAGCAGTGAACAGAAAAGATCATACTTCGGAAAGACGTATATATACGTCCAGAAATTAATGCTTTGGCTGAGCGAGACGTTTAAATATGCCGGTGATACTTAAGAGGTTGAAGTCGTATTGTAGCTTTAGCGTCAAATTATAGTATTATTGAATGCAATAAATTTTCATTGTATTGGAGGAGGAGGGGTTATGATTGAATAGTTATGAGTTTGAGAAAAGCACTGGCTTTTATACTGCTAAATAATTTTAAAAGTTTTAATCATATAATTTAAACTAACTTGCATTAGTTAAACATTGAAACAAAACAAACTAAACTAACTAGCCTTGATGGCCATATATATATATATACTCTCCTCAATGTTTACACAATTTTATTCAGGAGGGATGTCAATTTCTTGTGGTGCAGGCTATTTTGTATGCACATTTCTATTGAAAAAACATTACATCTTAGGTCAAACGCCTTTCTTATACTAATATTTAAATTAAATAACCAAGTATATATATATATATATATATAATTTTATTTAAACTTCTTATTAACTCTCAATTGAACATTTTATTTATATTTACATTTTGTATACCTTACGTACATCAGATGATTTGAAATGAGTTTTGGATATGTATTTTACACAAAATTTCGATTATAGGGACCATGAGACTAGCACTGTAATGCGTACTAAGTACGTCAACTTCTGGGTACAAATTTATATCCATACCAACTCGTTTTTGGCGTGATTTAAATATCGCACCAAATAGATATTTGGGGTCCAGTCTAATGTTATTGTATTGCAATATTATCGCCCCATATTGGCATCTATTTGGCGTAAAATTCCATAGCATACCAATATCAAATTAGTGCCTAATTCTGTTTGAACATTGAATTCGAAGTGAATATATCTTACGGGATAATATATTGCTAACGTTCGTGTCAGCGACAACTCGGAAAAGCAGACGCTACACACAATCCACGGTTTCTATAACCAATATCATAATGTCACCTAAAAAATATACTCATTCCTTCCATGTCGTCCCTATTATTTGTGCTAAATTCTTTTGGAATTGAATCAATAAGGAGAGAGCAAAACTCTTTAAAAACTAGAAAAACAATTTATTTTTAAAACATGATTCAATTTATACGTAAACACAAAACATGGAAAATAAAAGTTGCGAACTGTCGAAAGGAGAATATCATCAATTTTTAACAATAACATGTGCAATAGACAGTGGCGTAAAGTACATCCCAAAAACCCGCACCGCGAGGGGGCCCAAAACCTGACGGATGCCAAGCGCGTATTTAACCATTTTATAAAATTTTGAAGGCAAAACCTGATTTTGCATATGTATATATTCTTCAAATTTTCAATCGTTAATAAAATACTTTCTATTCATCCATTCAAGTTCAAATGCAATTTTTTTAAATTCGCAGTGAATAACACTTGATGTTAATAGTTTGTTTTTAAATATTAATTCATTAATTAAATTTAAAACAGAATAAATAGTAACAAACAAAAATAGTAGTTCAATAGCATATATAGAAAAGAAAATCGTTTGTTGTGTCCCTGTAGCGTAATCGATAGCATGTTGTGCTTCTAATCCAAAAGTCGTGGGTTCGAATCCCACCTGGGATGGCCTAATTTCTGAAAATGCGATTTATTTTATTCTATACTATTTTATTAGAATAATTAAATTTAATTGATGAAAAAACAGTAACAAACAAACAAAAATAGTTCAACACCATATATAGAAAGGAAAATGGAAAATTGTAAGGAAAATCGCTTTCTATTTTTCACTTAATATTGCGATTCTGTCATATGTATATACATATTTTTTTAATAGTAACTAAAATAAAACTAAGTAGGAATTGACTTAATTTTTTTATATTAATTGTGATCATTATTCTCGTGTGTGAGATAAGTAAATAAATTTATTACAACATCACGAAAAACTTTTTTAATATAAATATATATATATATATATTTATGAGATATTATTATTATATATGAGATATAATATATATATGTTCTAAAGTGGTAAAAAATGGTCATAAAATACCAAATTTCCTAAATAAAACTAAAAGAATAACATATTCGCTTTTCAAAAATATTTCATTACTTTTTTTTCCAATTTGTAAATTTTTTAGTTGCATTGAATTTATTTTATATAAGAATTTAAACTGCAAGATAGGCAATCTTTTTATCATATAAATTGAAGGTTTACGCATTAGATTATATGTTTAATGTTCTACATTTTAGAGAAAGGAACGATTTTAGTTCCCCTTTCACGAACAAAAATATATTGAGAGGAAATTTCAGAGCAGAGAGTACTGGCGAGACAGAGAGAGGGAGCTGCAACCCTCAGCTATATAGAAATCTCCTGCTTCATTTTCATGGCTCGTAACTGAATTCAAATCAAAGCTGTTTTGCTACATAGGAATCCCCTTCCCTCCCATAGCAAACGACATAGTTCATCGATTACAAGACAACTGTATATTCCCCAATTATTTGTCAAAGCAGGGGAATTTTTTTCTCTTGGGTTGCACCCCACCTCTTTAATGAATAAGGGAGTGATATCCCCAGTCAAAAGATACTATCCCCCCCCTTCCCGATCTTTAAAGGGTAGAAGGGCACCAAACGATTCGTACGAAGTCGATAATCCATCCCTGGGGATGTGAAAGGTGGAGGGGAGATTCCGCCCTCATCGATGATTCCACCCTCTTCGTCTTATTCTCGTGGGAGAAGATCCGTTTTCGTCAAAAGGAATCGATTCCTTTGAAAACGTTCTCCATTCATGCGTTCGAACGATTTCCGAACCAATCGTTCGGAAGTAGTTCATCATCCGAATGCTAAGATACAATCGGTGCCGGGTTGTGGGAAACCGGGATTCTAGGAAGTTCAGAAGTAAGCGAAGAAATCATAGTTACTAATGTTTTGTGTAAATTTTGCAAAACGTATTAATTTCTGGTTGATAAAATTTGGTTTAATCACTTGGTATAAACTTGGTTTTATTTAGATTTAGTTTGCGTGTCGTTCAAGAGTTCCATTGGCAACATACCCTTATTTAGCAATAAAGTTTTGGTGCTAATTTTTTTTTAGGATTTTGGCACCCAGTTGACAAACCTGCCAACTAATAGAAAATGGTAACCCTACATGAACAGGATTTTTCTATAGTTTTTCGGACTGTGGTTAGAGTTTTAGTCCAACGGTCGACTTCGAAGGTTTGTTTGCAAGAGAGATTTTTCGAGAACGGCTGAAAGTAAAACAAAGAGTGGGTTTTCTCTTTTTTTTTATTGAAAAATTATGCGGAAACAATATTTGTTTGCTTGAGAGAAAAGGAAAAGAGTTGATAAAATTAACCTACAGCATACATTTCCGATTTTTAACGCGTTTTTTCACGTAGTGTAAAAAAAAAGCGCTATTAGGACGCAAATTTCGTCTACGTCTTCGTCCTCGTCTTCGTCTTCGTTCCATATTTTGTCGTACCTTTTTCTCAGCCAATAATTAACCGATTGACCTCGGGTTTTCGGCATTTGGTCGCATTTGTGCCCTAGAATGAGCCGAATCATATTTAAATTTAATAACTTTTTTTTAAAAAAATTTTAATTTTTTTTTTAGTATAGTATTATTTTCTGTTAGTAAAAAGTTTATTAGTTGCATTATTGTAAAATACAGCATGTGAAAACGCGCTAAAATTACTTGGCCATGCAAATGATTGATATCTTGTTTTTTTTCGTAGAAGCACAAAGAATTGATTTTTTTTTTTTTTTTCATTTTGAAGGAAAGAGGTAAGATTGATTAGCGTATGAATGAAGGATTGATCGTATCTCTGTACGGATGTCCAAAATTTGGAAAAAATATACTTTAGAAAAATGCGGATCTTTATTAATCAATTTAAAAGTATGTATTTCCCGTATTTTCACCGCTATTCCATTTTAGAAACCACATATTTTTGACGTTTTTCGTCTCTTGACGCCATTTTGAGAATTGGAGAGAGTAATCGTACTTTTAACAAGGAATGACATCAGAACTGGTGTTTCACTCTCCGAACCGCCAAATAATACCTCATGAGGACTTGCTCAACTGAAGTAAACGAGTCGTAAACTTTGTTATTCCGGTTGAGGTTCTTTGGTGAAATCAGAACTTACGGATCGACCTTAACACTACCAATGAAAATAAACTCAAGACCATTGAACTTACCACAGATCATTTAAAATTCTTAAAAATCGCTTCAACTTCATAATTTTCTAAGACCTCTAGAGAATTGTTGTGTTTTTTTCATTAAAGGAAAACTGACATTTTTACCTAATTGGGTCTAATTAGTTCGCATTACATATTTGCATAAAATACCGCTTGAGGTATTACAATTGGTCCTTTTATCACAGATATCATTTCTCTCTTTGCTAGAGAATTATTTTAAAAAATTAACTAACATTGGAACTTTTATGGAAAGACAAATCATCACACAATTTTTTCTCCAGAATTTTGATCTTTTTGTGTGTGTGCGTAACACAGTAGCATCCTTCATTGTTTAGTTTTTAACCATATTTAACTCGTGTTTCATGCGTGTTGAAAAAGAATAAATGAATAATCTACCTTTCAACTATGCTTCATACGATCAAAGTTTCATATTTGAAAAGAAAAATTGGTTAGAATTTTGTATTAAAATGAATCTAAAGATGAATAAAAAACAAATGATAAATTAGTGGCCACATATCTATGTGAAAGGGGAAGGAAGAGAGGACAAGTGGGTTAATTTAAAAATATGTTTGTTCTGGCTGCAATAAATTAACTTGTATGTACGTATTTGTAAATCTTTCACACAAACCAAAACATGCTATTCAAGACCAGCCTTTTTTGAGAAGCATTTAAGTATAAAAATATCCCAGTAACAATAAAATAAAATCTGACATTTGCAGTAGGTGAAAAACCAGAAAGTATCAGACTTTCTCAAAAGCCAATAAACGTGCACTGTTATCTTGTTTGTCATAAAAAATGTAGGTACTTAGATAGTGTTGCATATATATATATATATATGAGTGGGGAAAAAGCCGCTACTTTATTTATTTGAATCATAACGTATTTATTAATGTACAAGGACAAACGACGAATACGAATCGACGTACATACACAAAGAGAGAAATACTATAACAGATTATTTACAATAGTGCAAATTGCACTCGTTACAAACAAGCCTTACAACGTTCCAAAAAAAGATATCTAGAACAGTCCCACTAACAGGAACTCAGACAGATATACATATACATACAGTCAGACCTCTATATAACGAAGTCGCTAAATCCTGGAAAAAATTTCGCTATGCGGAAAATTTGCTATATAGAGGTTCATCTTTCAATTTTCTTTATAAACCACATAAAACAATTTTTTAATTCATAAACACTATATATTAAAAAAGTAATTATTCACACACCTTTTTGTAAATTAATATATGTCTATTTCATATATATTTTACCTATGAAAAAAAAATTACAAGGAAAGTTTCTTAACGCCTTTATCTTCTTTCTGCACAGTTAATTTTTTTTTTCTTTGATGTTCAAGCACTTACGTTCTTACATGTTTGAGCTACAAAAAACGAAGTTGACTTGAAAAATTTTCAGAAATATTTCGAAAATAAGGAGGAAAAAAATGAATTACCAGAGAAAAGTTCGTTATATAGAAAATATACTTCGCTTTTGGGAGGTTATCTAACGAGAAAAATAGTAAAATGTTCTTTGTGCCAGGAAAAAGTTCGCTATATAGAAAAATTCGCAATATAGAGGCTCGTAATATGGAGGTTCAACTGTATATATATATACATAAAGCTCTCTCTCTCTCTTAACACAGTCAAATCACAAGCAGATTCTAATCTCGATCACGCTGTCTTTTGGCTCGATCTCTGTTTCAAAGTTGATTTTCATAGTCTCATGGACATTTCTTAACCGGTCAATCCTACAGCTTCCACGATTATTCCTTGGAGATATCGTATTTTCGACAAATTTGTCGCTAAGGGTGATAAAGTCGTCAATCTGATAACCCTGATAACATCTTCAATGTGTCAATGCCATAATCTCATTTTTCAAGTTCCTACTGGGAAGCGAATTTTACCGTCAAAACTCAGTTTTCCCACAAGGAGAATGCTGCTGCAGGGAAAACACAACACATTGACTTTTTTCAACAGTATTCTGTCAACCAATTGTACCATTGTCGATTCCGCCAAAACAAAAGATAGTGCCAAATGCCGTGATATACAGCCAATAGCGGAAACCAGTCCTTTCGCACGTTGGAACACAGCAATAATAGCGAGGACAGCATTTGGAGAGATTTTTTAAATTGGCTATATGTTCTTTTTATTTTATTTTTTTTTCATTTGGCGAAATTGGTCGACAGTATTATGCGTAAATACCAAAGTTTATAAAGCATAATGCATTTGTAATTAAAAATTCCTTATTATTTCCCAAGCTTTGAAGTCCTTAGCCCCTTTTATACAAATAACAGATTGCAAAAACCAGTCAGAAGGTGGGGGAATATAAGAAAAATTTGACACTTGTTGCCTCTGTTGAAGAACTCAAAAATAAATTAAATAAACTATATAAAAATTTATTATAACTTGCAATAAATATGAGCCAAACTGGGTCTAACAGACTAATACTAGGAAAACATAATTTTTCTCAACGAATATAAAAAAAAGTTTAAGATGATTAATGTCATTTTGAAATTATTTGTATATATATATATATATACTAGCTGTGTGCATGGCCCGGCGTTGCACGGGCTTTTACTGAGGGTAAAAATTAATCCCTATGTTAATTTCCTCCTTTCTTTCTGATGCCAGATTTTTTGTGTGCGTGTGACGCGTACGATGTGAGTGTATGTCATGGCTTTCTCGTTTAACATTTTCAAATTACGAAATTTCACTACTATTTTAAGTTTTGAAGTAAAATTGTGGATTTTTTTAAATGTTCGACGCCGATATTGATTCATTTTAGGAAAAATCATAAAATATGCAAAATATCATTATTTTGTAAAAAAAAAAAAGTTTTTTTTTAATTCTTTAAAAAAAAGATAGTTTTTGGCATTTTATTTTTTAAATTACTGATTCTAGATGATCAATGAACTTTTTAAAAATCATATTCATTTAAATGCATCCATATTTATTCATTTTAGAAGGAATCATAAAATAGGCAAAGTATTATTGTTTTGAAGGGGAAAAAATTCGAATCGAAACGAAATAAATGATGTTTGGTATTTATAAATTTATTAAATCACTGATTTCAAAAGAGAAAAGTATGAACTTTTTTTAGTTTAGATGGTTTTTACTTATCATAATTATAAGAAATCCATACATAACGATTGAAAAATTTCGTTTAATGATTTACAGGAAACAATACTACTTTATTTTAAAAAATATTTATTTAAAGCAAGTGATGGGAAGCTGGCCGGCAATGGAGTTGGCCCCCAAATAATCAGTAATTTGTATATCCCCCTTGTTTACAGGATGTTGTTTAAATTCCTCGGTCGGGGACCCAGGAACGCAAGGGGGAGAATACAGGGTTGAACGGACTCATAAATTTGGGTAAACTTTGTAACTTTTGTAACTTTGCGCTTGGAAACTGACCAATGACGTGGCTGGACAAAGAGTGCGCGTAGGCACAAATGGTGGGATTTGCCCTCCCTTAAAAAGGCGCCGAGTGACAATTTTCGGGAGATTCTCACTCACTAAAAAGTTAATTTGATTCTCAAATTTTAGGACAAACTTTATTTTCCTTGTCCGGTGGACAATGCCAGCCCCCATCACCTCGCCTCCGTTTCAGATAAGTGAAATTCTTAATGTTTGTTCATATAGTTCTCTTATTCTTCAATTTTAATAGTGCTTAATCTAAATGCTAAATTTCGAAATGTATTCTAATTGTAATAAACTAATTTATTTTTATTTTAATCCGAGTAATTTCATTAGTTTTGCGTTGTCTCAATAATTCATTTAGAGTACTAGCCACTATGTTGATGCGGACTGAGTTAAATAAGCGAACCTGGGTAGTTTTTAAGATGTTAGTTAAATTCAGCAGAAACTTAAAGTAAAATTAGTCAGCGCTGCATCACAATACATTCAAATGTATTGCAAATAAACTTATTTAAAATAATGATAACGGAGTAAAAACGCGATTAAATTTTTCACAAATGTAATTAATGCAAAAATTCTTACCGTTACCTATTGAAACGACTGTTTATTTCTTTATTGCGTTGTTTTTTAGTGTTAGATTTAAAAAATTACAAAAAAAAAGGTAAAAAGCCTTTATTTACACATTTTCAGTATAAAATTCAAAAAGAAAATAATACTATGTAATAAAAATATATTTTAGAATATTTCCTTATATTTTTTATGATATATTTTTCTTATATTCCACTGTTCTTCAATAAATTAATCTTTAAGAATAAAAAAAACTATCGGTTGTGATGCGTTATATGAATGAGAGTCCCGCCGCAAATAGCAATGTTATGAAGGAATTCCCCTTTTTCTGCATCAGTGAAAGACTCAAAGCTATCTCAACCTTTCCCGTCTTCCAAACAGAAAGTTGACGCAAAGTGAATGACCTCGACGCAATTGAGAATTTTTTTTAAGTTTTCATCTTTTATAGGGCTTAACTTTCACGTTAAAGTTTTGAAATTTCACACATTAATTGAAAAATCAAAGTACTTTTAAATAAAAAATGTAAAAAAAACTGTTTAAATTACTTCTCGCAAAAACGGTATTTTACGAAAATCACAAAAAAAATTTTTAAATTTGTAATTTTTAAGCAAGTTTTTCAGTCTTCACAAACAAGTTGGACAACATTATTCTACAAACGTAAAAAAAGTTTCGTACGATGATTTTCATAAATGACGAAGTTATTTAATGTTGAGTTAAAACTTTGAGTATTTTTAAAAAATCATGGAAAACAAAGTTTTCAGCATTTTTTTTTTAAATGACTGATTCAAAGGAAAAACGCATGAACTTATTTAAGACAAAATATCGTTTTAATAACACGAAAATAAATTCATACGCAACGATTTAGAAAAAGATTTTCATAAAAACGCATTGGTCTTAACTCGATTTTAAAAAAATCATAAAAAATAGAAAATATTATTATTTTGCAAAAAAAAAAAATTATACTGAATCATGTCAAAAAAAATTATCTTTTCGATTCTGTATTTATTTTTTGTCTGATTTAAAAAAAAAATCGGATGGCTGTTTAAATAACGTCGAGAATACCTAAAATTTTCACCCTCTGTTCATTCACGACGCTAGGAGGGGAAAATAATGCGCAGGGTTAAGACAATTAAGCATTTTAAGATTTTTAATTAATATCTTTTTAACTAATTACAATATCGGAATGAAAAATAGTTTACGTCCTATTCTCAGATCTACTGAATATACGCACAAAATTTCATTAGAATCGGCCACACCGTTTCAGAGGAGTTTGGTTACAAACACTGTGACAGGACAATTCTATATATTAGACTAGCTGACCCGACACACCCACAAACGTTGTTTTGCCATATAAATTATTTCTAGAGAATATTTTGGTAGTTAAATAAAAATTAACTAACTCATTGAAAGTGTGTGGGGATGTGGTATATGACTGAAAGAGGAAAAGAGGAATGGAGCGCTGTGAACGATGACGGTCTATAAAAGCAACAAAACACCAAACATTCTTTTTTTGAATTTTTTGTACTTTTATTATTTTAACTAATAAATTTCAAATTACATCTCTATCGCAAATTATGACAATTAAAAAATAACTTTATCAGTCTCTTAGTGCAATGGAGTGTACGATATTTTGAATGAGTCCATCTTTAGCCAACACAAACAAACCAGATTGTTTACCCACGCGAGAACATGCCGCGTATAATTGTCCGTGTGAAAAACGTGATGTGCCCAAATCTAAGCCACAAACAGACATAGTTTGGTCTTGAGACTTATTGATTGTCATTGTGAATGCCAAACTAATTCGAAATTGAATCCGTTTGAATTCAATTGGCACATCTGTGGGAATAATAGGGATTCGTGATAGTAATACATCTTCTCCTCGAAACTTTCTCTTCAAAATACTTGTCTCGACAACGTTTTCATCAATTTTTAATAACTAATCGCGGGCCATTGCACGGCCGTGGAGGGTTCAAATTACGAAGCAAAATAACCGGAGATCCAACCTTCAGTTGTAAATGGTACGGTGTCATTGCTGGCAAATCCAATGAGCTCAAAAACTCTGCTGGATGATTTACAGCTACGGTGGTATCGTAAACTGCATCGATATATTTGTATGACATCAAGTCCCCAAGCAACACCTGTTTCCTACTGAATGTACGCACAAAATTTCAAAAGAATCGGTCTTGCCGTTTCATTTATCTCGTGTCACTTATTTGAAATAATGAAAACAAAGTAAAAAAAAGATTAAGTTTTTCGCAAATATTTTAGACATTTTTGTTTTATAAGCCATGCAATATAGGAATTCTCGAATTAAAGATATGTACAAAAAAATGGGGGGGAAAAACTTTTCACTCGCCAAATTTGGTGATTTTTTATTTGCTATAGACACTTATTTTGCAATTGTAACCCATGAGCAGGTCGATTTGGACAGCAGAACAGAGAAAAGTCACACATCTGGCGCGAAACCGATTTTCGACGTCAAGCGATATAAACGGCGAAAAAAGCAACACACACGGGTAAAAAAATTACGCGTTTTAAGGTTTTTAATTAATATCTTTTCAACTAATTGCAATATCGGAATGAAAAATAGTTTATGTCCTATTCTCAGACCTATTGAATATACGCACAAAATTTCATAAGGATCGGTCAAGTCGTTTCGGAGGAGTTTGGTTACAAACACTGTGACAGGAGAATTTTATATATTAGATAACTACAACTTCATTCTTACGTTATTCAAAAATTCATTAAAATAAAACACAGAAATTATATTTAAACTAATGGGTTTTGAATATTATGTATGTAGGAAAAATAATAAATGAGATTGAGTGAGTTTCTACAAAGTTCGATGCGAAAAACTGAAACTCCATCTCGGAAACATAATAATAAAAAGTTCATTTCTTAAAGAAAACAATATATATAAATCTTAAGTAAACTACATCAAAAAAGACATAAATGTAAAATTTCCATTTCTCTGGCAAAGAAATTTACATTTTACATGTTTCCGTCCGAGAGTAGCAACCATTGTGTGTTTTCGTCAAACATTTTAAATAAGATACTATTTGTGCATAACAACTAATTTTGTTGCTTAGCAACCAGATATTTAAATTTAAATCCTTAATGAAAAAACAGAATGCTTGTCAACAAGGAAACATATTTTCATTACTTCTTTTAAGGATTGAGGTATCATAAAGGAAAGATAGTTTAAGTATGTTTTCTTGTCATGTAATATCGAACCAATATTTATTTTGCATGTAAATGCAATAGATTAACTTAAAAAATTTTCATTGCCATTCACATGAACTAGTATTCAAGATTAAAACTTAAATTTTTATGAATAATTCAAATTTTTGAAATTTATTTATTTGTTTGTAAGTTATGAATTTTAATCTGAAAATGAAATATATTTTTAAGTCCAAAAAATGATGAAAGAAAAATAGAAGCTGTAGAAAGAAATATACTCATATAAATCACAAGACAAGGAATAAACTGCTATAATTTACACAAATTAAATTGGTATAAGATGATTAGGAAAGCAGGGACGTCTTAAGACTTTATGAGGTCCTGGGCCCCTACACAAATTTAAGCCCCACATCTGATCCCTAAAATAGACAGTACTCAGCATACGTTGTCAAATACTCGTACAAACAATAACTCGAAACAAATAAATATGCATGACTTTCAATCGAACAAACCTTCTTGACCGACTGCTACCTTTCAACTGAAGAAGTAATGATGGTGCATGGGGCTAGACTAGGCCTACACGTGGATGACGGTCATCTCAAGTAGCCAGTTGACGTCCATTTCACTCCAGTTCAAGTCAGATAAGTTTCAGTTTTTATGATAATACACCCTGAAAAAACATTCAAAGGTTTGAACCATTCAAGCCTTTATCTTATTAAAGCTTAATCTAGAATGAAACGAGGCTCTGGGCTCGAGCCCCGTTGGCCCATGCCTTAAGACGTTCCCGTATGAACATAAGAACTATACCGTCAACCATTTCACAAACATTTAAGAGAGATTCAATCAATTTAACAGTCTGGAAAATTGATTTCACTTTATTTTATCTAAATCTTCTTTAAGTAATAGACTTGACAGGGTAGACTTGATTACGAAATGCGTTAAACTAGTGGTATTCAAATTGTGTTGCGCGGATCCTTAGGGTCCCACTAAACAAACCTAAGGGTTCCGCGAGTTAAAAAATGAAAATGAAAATTATAATTTGTGTATGTAAAATAGATCCATGCTTTCTATTAAATTTATACAAGCACGAAATATCTAAATCATTGCTTCCCAGCGCTAGTCACACGTACCACGGGGAAAACTTTTAAGACAGACTCTTTCTTTACATAATTTTGGAACTTTTAATTCTTTGCATATACAAGTTGGGAGCCATTACAGGGGATACACTATGACAGAAATTAAACCCAACAAAAGTGATAAAAATATCATTTGTGTTTCATGATATTTTTAGAAGGAATAATTTAGAATAATTTAGAAAAAGATATTTTTTTCAAAAAAAAAAAAAAAATAGGTTAACTTGTGGCAATTTAATTTCGGAATTATTTATTTCCAGTATTTATACGGAAAGACAAAAAATGGAAAATATTGATTTCGTGTTATAAAACAGCAAAAGTTTTTTTCAAATTTTTCACTTCAGTTTCAAAAAATTTAGCAGCCAGAATTAATGCTCATGTGTAAAATAAAGTGACAAAAATTATTGCGTTTCTTAGTAGTTTTTTTTTAAACATTTAGTATTATATGTATAAACTTCCATCCTTATCACTTGTTTATTAGGTTATATTAACATGCCAATTAAAATGGTTAAGTGTGCGCTTTCTTAACTCGAGTGCACCGTAATCTTCAACAAACATTTTTGATCAACAATGCTATTCAGAGTTGATGCGCTTATAAAAACCAAGAGAAATCCATTTAAGATAAGGAAGATTAAAGTGCTTCAAATAACATCCGATGATTATTTACACACGTATAACTATGCTCGAAATTGAAACAAATGTGGTTATAATCTATATACATAAAAGAGAAAAGCGACTCACTCACTGACTGACTGATAACGATATTTCCGGAACTGTTCAACCTACAGTCTTGAAATTTGGTAGACATGTTCCTTTCATGGAGTAGAGATCAGCTAAGAAAAGATTTTTTGCAAAATTTGAACCGCAAAGGGTGTTACGAAGGTTAAGGGGCGTTATAAATAATTGTTTCCATTTTTAAAATACTCGACGCACTATCTTGAAATTGGATAAGTAGATTCCTTTCATAGAGAAAAGATCAGGTATAAGATGGGTTTGGTGAAAATAGACCCCCAAGTGGTGTTGCGGTGGATTAAGGTGCGTAATAGATCAATATTTCCGTTTTTAAGCTATTATATCACCTGCTTGAAAATTGGTAGGCATGTTTCTATCCTGGAGAAAATATCCGCTACAAAATAGGTTTTGGGGAAATTGTCCCACAAGGGGTGTAGCGGGGTGATAAGGGGAGATATAAATAATTATTCCGATTTTTAAACTATTAGACGCACACTCTTGAAATTTGGTAAGCAGATTCCTGTCTTAGGGTAGAGATACGCTACAAAATGGGTTTTCGTGAAAATCAGGGACATCTTAAGGCATGGGCCAGCTGGGCCCAGGGCCTCAGCCATAATGGGGGCCTCGACTCCTTCTCGACTCAGCCTTAATAAAATCATGATTCGAATAATTTCAAAGGTCAAATGCTATTCTTGGTTATATTCTGCGAAAAACTCGAAATTTCGGACTATTTGTCAACTGGCTATGTGTGATGACCATCGTTCATGTTTCGACCTAGGCCTACCATTATTGCTCATTCAGTCAAAAAGGCGGCAGTCGGTCAAACCGGCTTGTGTGATTGTAAGTCATGCACATTTGCTTGATTTTGGCTGTTTGTGCGAGTATTTGACAACGTGTGCTATGTACTGTCTACTTTTAAGAGTCATAGGTGGGGCCTACTTTTGGGTAAGGGCACAGGGCCTCAGGAGTTCTTAAGACGTCCTTGCGTGTGCCATTGATGGCACGCGTCACAATATTTTGAGCACGCCACCAATCAAAACGGCTTGCATTTTAGTGCAAAATAACAGTTCACTATAAAGTATTACAATTGGTCGCTGGGCAGTGTGGAGCACACTCGCTTGCTTTTTTTTTTTTTTTTTGCCTTACCTTCGTTACATCGTAGATTACAATTGCAAACAATGCAAAGTTTATCTACGTATAGCATAGTCAATTTTGTTGACACAACTGTTAAGCATTGATTGCACACACACACATCCCTTTTCACCTCGCCCCTCTTGTACGGGGAAATGGAACAACCTCCCCTTTTCGTGTTTTTGTTTGTTTGTTTCTTCTCTGTGTGTGTTGTTGTTCGTTCGAGAATGAATAAAGAAGTCGCTATGCGTTGGTAAAAATTCATTCAATCTTTTTTCATATTTTAAATTATTTCGTTAGCTATCGACACCTGTGCAATGTTTGTACAACAACTGCTTTTTTTTAAAATTTTATTTATGTTATATTTACGATTTTTAACTGTTATCTAATATAGCTAGTTCAACAAAAAAGAGAATAAAGTGCATAATGGCAAGTGCAATAGAGAATTTCAAACTTGATGGACCGAAAAATATGACATGATTAGTAAAGGTGAAAAAACGGTGTGTGTTTTATGCTCTGGAACAGTGGTATGTAGAGCATATGTAATTTGTAATCTAATTGCCAACAACAGAAATCACATTAATGTTACTTTAATTTGTGAACTACACGTGTGAAAAAAAAGAAATTCAAATTCAATTAAGATTTCATAAACTCTAAGAAAGAAAAAGGTATCACTTACCTTATTCTTCCATTGCCCGGGATGAGTTTGACCTAAAATTTGATTCTGTTATTCGTATGAGTAAGAGTACATTTAATATGAGAGTCCTTTGTGATATAAAAAAGATTTAATGTAAAGGAAAATAGATAACTGATACAGGTCCGTTCGAGTGGGCTCCACTCTTACTACTACTACTACAGATCAGATCATAATACAGAAGCAAAAAACAAAACAAAAAGGAATGCGCTCACAGCACCACTGAAGTTGAACTACAAAACATTGGTTTCGTTCGCGACACTCCCCACCTTGAGTTTTTGATTTTGAAAGAAAAAACTCAACAAGAGTCATTTAGTCTTTTTCGGAGTTTCAAGAGTCTACCATAAAGAGATCGTCGAGGTCCCGGCTGTTGAAGTCGAAAGTCAGAAGTTAAGTCATCTGGCAATTCAAGGGTCTCAACTCTCGGTTCCACTCCGGCTGCATCGTCAGGAACACTGGGACAGGGCTGCATCGAAGAGGTTTCTGCCTGCTGGTGTCCATTTGTCTCTGCTCTGGGCTCCAGTCTAGCTCCACCATTAGAAACACTGGAACAGGGTTGCGTAGAAGGGGTTGCCGCACCCTAATGTTTACTCAGTTCAGGATCTATATTAATAGGTAAATGACTTCCCTCATTAGCATCTGAAAATAAAGGAGAGTTAGTATTGTATACAGATGATTTATTTTTCTCCATCACCTCTAGGAGATACAATTTTTGCACTAGACGCAGTAAAGAGCCAAGTTTAGTTTTTACTTGGGCTACTCTAACCTTCTCGTCTTTGCCAGGGCAGAGTTTTAGAATGTTATCTAAATTCCAATTTATTTTCCAGGCGTGGTCCCAGAAACCTCCCCACCAAGGAACCAGGGGAGGGATAAATTTTCATGAAATTGGATTTAGTTCTTCTAAGTTCTTCAATTTTTTAAAATTTCCTTTCTGATAAAGTCGGTAAGCATCTTTAAAATTGGGGCCGTTGTCCAAGTAAATGATGGATGATCGGCCTCGACGTGCTATAAACCTCCTTTAAACCAAGCAAGAAGCTTTCAGTCGAAACGGAGGTTAACAATTCATGATGAATTGCTCTGTAGACCGCACAGGTCAAAATCAAAATCCAATTCTTCTCCCCATTCTTAAGAATGAGAGGTCTTGCCAAATCTAATCCTAAAATTTCAAAAACAGCAGCATCCCTCTCCCTATCTTGAGGTAAGAGTCTCTCTGATACCGATATAGGGTTCACATTGGATCTCTTGCATATAATGCAAATCTTGATGACTTCTTTAAAAGCTTTTCTTCTTTTCAGAATCCAAAAATTTTCTCTGAGTTTGTACGTAAGCGTTTGCACCGCGGAATGGCTGAATTGTACGTGTTTGTAAATAATGAGAGCTTTGATCACTAGATGGTTGGAGAAGAGTATAAAAGTTAAATGAAAGTCTTGTCTAGCATAGGATGATTTTGTCGCATCACGAAAAAATTGTAATGACAGGTTCGCATTTTTAAGATCGAGATTTGACAATTTTCGTGGAATCTTGATCTCTAGAGGTTGTTTTTTCCCCCTTTCAAATTTTCTTTCGATGTCTGTTTCTCTGTAAGAGATGAAAAAGGTATATTCTTTCACATTCCACATAACTTGTATTTCTTGTGGGTCTGATTCCTTTTGGTTATCTCGAAAGTCGAAATTTCGCTCCATATCACCATGTCGCCATCCACATAAGTCGAATTTACCCAATGCCAACAATTCTGTGGAATCTCGTTGAAAAGACTCAAGTTCTCCGGATGAATTGACACTCGCCACACAGTTGTCGACGTACATCGAATATTTCAGCAGCTTTTTCCAAATGTTCCGGGGCCTGCTTAAAATGATAGTTTAATACTGCCACTAATAAAAAGGGACTACATGAAACGCCAAAAACAACGCGATGATGCCTGTAGATAACAGCTTTCTCCGAATTACCACCTTCCCACCACAAGAAACGTAAAAAGTTCATGTTATTTTCGTGCAAAGATATTTGTAGGAAAGCTTTTCGAATGTCAGATATGACTCCGATTTTTCCTAAGCAAAAACGATTTAAAATAGCTGGTATAATGTCTATCAAATTGGGCCCTTTTTCTACACAATCATTCAACGAACAAGATTTTCCATGATGAGCTGACGCATCTAACACAGGACGAATCTTAGTCGTGGAATTTTCCTTCAATACAGGTCTGTGTGGGAAATAATGAAATTTCCTATATTTGTTTGGTTCATCTTGTGCAATCTTTTCAATAATGCCTTCCTTTTCCCAGTCTACAAATACTTGTTTATAATCAAATAGTCTGCCAGTAAATTTTAAAGTTTATACAGTTTTCTCCAATCTTCCTTTAGCTAAGCTGTAGTGGTCCTCAAATTTTTTCACTCCCTTCTATCCTAGGAATACTAACGATGTATCTACCCTCATCATCTCGCAATACCGTATTCTCAAAATGTTTCAAAGCAAGATCTTGTAATTCCAATTTTGATCTCTTTTCCCTGGGATCTTCTATGCCTAAAGAGTCTAATTCCCAAAGATTTGATATTTTATCTCAATTCGTCAGAAGAGAATGAACAAGAAGAAAATTCTCTGATTTAAATTTAGATTCATAGCTTAATTTTCCCATAACTGTCCATCCCAAGCGAGTATTCACAGCTGTGAGCCCCTCAGAAAGTTGTTTTTACCTCACCAGTAAATAATTTTCCAACTATGTCAGATCCTAACAGAATATGTATTTCATCAGAATGTTTTTCGAAAAGGCAAAGTTTGTTATTTGCGGATAAATCACTGATAAATATATTTAGTGTTGCCAATTTCTGTAAAACGCGAGAATCATTAAATCTGGAGATTCCTAAGCAAATGTTTTTCTGATCATTAACTTCCATTTTGAAACTATATTTTCCGTCATAACTACACAAGTTAATTAAATATTTATCATCAAATTCGGTGATTTTGTGTCCTCTAAAAAGTACGTGAGTTATTGTTTCTTTCTCAACACTTTTTAAACCTATAAATTGTGTAGCATATTCTGAAATGTAACTTTTTTGGCTACCAGTATAGAATATAGCTCTCACCAATTGTTTGGAATTTCCATTTTTGATGTAGACAGTTAATGTTTGCAAAGAAACTTCCCCGATGTTTTGGTCTGCTAGATCAGTAGACATCGACCCCATTTCCCTTTTCTGTTGCTTAAAATTTAAAAAATTTATGATGTAAACCCGATCAAATTTCACATTTTGTTTTATTTTTGGGCAATTATGCGATAAATGCATTGCGACTTTTAAACAGTTGAAACAAGCTACTTTCCGCAATAAAATATTCTTCCTTTCTTCTAAAGACGCATTAATAACGTATTCGCATTCATTTGAATTCTGAGTCATGGAATCGCAAAAAATATGCAGGTGTGTGTGTGTGTGTGTGTGTGTGTGTGTGTGTGTGTGTGGTGTGTGTGTGTGTGTGTGTGTGTGTGTGTGTGTGTGTGTGTGTGGTGTGTGTGTGTGTGTGTGTGTGTGTGGTGTGTGTGTGTGTGTGTGTGTGTGTGTGTGTGTGTGTGTGTGTGTGTGTGTGAACTCCCAGCCCTTTATACGTCAGTTGGGGTAAAACTCCCTACCAGGACAACTCAACCCACTTCCCGCAAAAGAACTTTGACTGCAACTTCGGCGGACTTACGGAAAACAAGTGCACGAACGAGACTACATCCAAATAACTTTGGCTTACGATTTTGTATTCATGTTATCTAAAATTTTATGATACATTTTTTTTCTAAATTATTTATTTTTCTTTCTTTTCCGGCCTCAACTAAAAATATTTTATATGATTTTTATGCGGAATTATACCCCGACTTACACGAATTCGACTTACGAGTTATCACTCAGTCCCACCTATCATCGCGTAAGTTCAGGATATTACTGTATACGATATTGCACTAAGCCATCCGGAAGTGTTACGTCACCCAAATTTCACCAAAATATATTTTACCACAAGTTATAGCTTCTTCTATTCAGCCATTAAATCCTAGGGAATTGAAATATTTGAAACCGATTACGTCATGAAATTATTACAAAAGGTTTTGAACAAGGTCGACAATGATCTGGTTCAAAACAATGTATAACTTTATTTCTGCTGTGCCAGAAGAAGAGGATGATTGTGTAATCTCAAGTGCAATGAATTATAAGGCTGTTTAGCTACAAATCTACCTATTTCTCCATATAAATTAAGATAATTTCTAGTATACTCCCTATGTAGCATTTGAAACCATCATTCCTAAAAATTGGTGTAGATTAGCTTATCTAATCTATAACCTCATTTTTAAACATATAAAGTTCAATAAAACCATATGCTTCCACAAGTTGATTTAAGATCTCAGATAAATATTTTAGTATTAAGGTATTCAACTACCAAAAATTAAGAACTTTACCAAAAATTAACATTTTTTATGACTTTATTTTATAGGCCATCTTATTAGCTTTATAAAAATACCACGTTTATTATTTTCCGTTCACTAGAACAAAAACTATAAGAGTTTTAGTAAAAGCAGATGTCATTACTTTAAGCAAGATGTCATACTTTAAAACACTTTTTCCTCGAAATATTTTTTTTTTTTTTGAAAATACTTAAACGGGAACAGCGATTGCTTAAAACGTTTTGAAAACAACTAACTGAAATTTTTGTGTATGTTCTGTATAATAGTAGAAGTGTTTAAAAATTCAAATTTATCAATCACTCTTTTATTACAAAATTTACTGTCCTTTATGTGAATATAATCACTGTTTTTTTAAGCACAATTTCATATAATAACTAAGATAAAGTGCTCTAGTTTTTGTAAAAATTAAAATATCTCTTATCCTGAAAGTCATTTCAAAAGTAAAGAACATTCCAACACATCAGAATTGAAAATTTGTGAAAATTTGTTTATAAACCTTTGGTATAAAATAAACCCCCTTTATGTTTTTTTTTGTTTTTTGTAAATATTTATCAATTTTTCTCATTTTAGTAATAATGATTTCTTTTTCTCTTCCGAATTTTAGCATATTTTCCTTAAAATGTACTTAACAAATCTAAAAACCACGAAAAAATCCCCATACTTCCATTTTTTTTTTAAAAAAGTTTTCGCAAGTAGTCGGACACCTTAATATTACCATCTCGATTAGAAAGACAAAAAGAAATAAGCTTCAATTTGACACAGTAGAATAATTAAAAATTTGATAGAAATGGAAAATTCAAACTACAATTAAGAAACTCAGAAGAGTTAGAAAATTACTATAAATCTGAGCTCTTAGTATTCTAAGTTAAATCCAAGACAATTCTAATCAGGGACGTCTTAAGACATGGGTCAACTGGGCCTGGGCTCAGGGCCTCGCCCTCGGCGGGGCCTTGTTTTGTTCTCGACTCTGTCTTAATACGATCATGATCCGGATAATTTTAATGGTCAAATATTATTCCCATACACATTATCTTAAAAAAATGGAATTTCAAACTGGATGTCAACTGGTGAAAGTGGTAAGACTGTGTTATTATGTGACGACCGTTGTCCATGTCTAGACCTTGGCTTAATACCATAAACAATCATTCAATTCGTTTAATCGAAATTCGTTCGAGCCGGTTTGTTCCTAGCTTTTTGAGATTGTGAGTCGTGCAAATTTTTTTTTTTCAATTACCGTACGAACGAGTATTTAACAGTGAATGCTATATATTGCAGGGAGATCTTAGGTAGGGCCTACTTTTTCATAGGGGCCCAGGGCGTCAAAAAATCTTCTTTGGGCCCAGGGTCTCAAACAGTCTTAAGATGTCCCTGATTCTATTGTTATTTGCGGACATTTTCTAGTAGTAAAAAAAATGCAATTCACAAAACACATTAATCTCTCCTTCCCCTCCCCTAACTACGCTTAATAACGTCGTTGCGTTCTAAACTAGAAAATACAGTACCCTCTCTTTGGGGCTTCCATATTTTTACAAACAATTTCAAAAAAAAAAATAGTTGTGGTTTCTGAGAGAAGAATCTATCAAATAAATTCAAAAAGAGTAAAATCTCATAGAATTTGTAAAATGACTGTTTACTAAAAAAAACATAACTTTATTTAAATAATATAATTATTTTAAATTAAAGCAAAAACATCGACGGTCGTTAGTCGACCTGAGCTAGTTGGAAGTGAACGCGTGACAGTCTTCTATCGAATGAGTTTATATAATGGAACAGGGTTGCAATATTCCTCCAAGTTGCCGGCTCAGGCTAGAGTGGCATGCACCGCAAATTCTAAAGTCAAAATTTTTTAAAAGTGTTCAGTTTTTTTCTTACCGCATTAAATATTTGTTTTACGATCGCTGAAAAGTTAGTAATAGTAGAAGTAAGAACATAACTTCCGCAAAAAATAAATTTTACTAATTGGATCCACTCTGAAAATCTTGAATTTCTTTCTTTGATACTGAAACACGCCACGTATGTTGTTTTCTCTGCAGTGAAACTCTCCTTCCGGGGAAATTGAGTTTCATTTCTGAAGTTCGCTTCCTAGCGTAAACAAGAAAAATCGTAGCCCAAGAATATGTGAACAAAGTTACAGGATTGGTGACAATCTGAGCAAAAATACGATATCATCAAGGAATTATGGAGAAGGCTGAAGGATCAACCCTTCTAGAAATGACCATGAGGACCTTTGAAAACAAGTTCAGTTCAGATCAGAAGAGAGTTCAGTCGTGTCTGAGATACAAGACAGAATTTATCTAAGTTCCTGCTAGGGAAACTGTTTAAAGAGCCGTTTCTGGAGCACTGTAAAGCTTGTTTATGATGATTGCGATTTGCACTATTGTAAATAATCTATTACAATATTTCTTTGTGCAAATAAGTCAATTTGTCTTTGTGTTGTCCTCTATGTGTCCTTGTCTATTAATAAATATGTTATTATTCAAATAGTTGTCGTCGTTGGCTGTTTTTCCCCCTCGCAAATTTGCAAAATTAACATCGATGGTATAAATAAATATAATGTAGGATACGAATAAGGACTGAGAGCACATAAGATTTAATTTTGATTCAAAAAATTAGATTTAATTTTAATAATGAATAGATGCACAAATCTTTCACGCCTACTATTTAAAAAAACTGTTTAAAAATTCATCTGTGTATGAATCGTATAATCTACTCTTTACCTTACATACCCTGAGAAGTTACGAATATTTTTTTCAATATTGGTATATACAACACCAAAATTATTAATAAATAAATGGAATTGTTCCTTAACCGCTTGCCTGGTTATCCCGAGTTATCTCGGGTTCGTAAATATTGCAGTTAATTATTATCCCGAGAAAATTCGGGTGAAGCAGAATTTGTCAGTACGATTACTTTTATCACTGTTTTACTCGGTCTGTAGGAAATGAAAGGAAATATGCAGCTTTGATTGGCAGTTTGGACAAGTTTTATAACAATTTTTATCACATATATTATCGCCAGGTTTGGCTGATTCGTTAGTCAAAAAGAAGACTGATATGTGGAACATTCCGATTGAATAGAACAGATTTACCTTGAGATCTAAAGACAAAGAGATTTTAAAAAAGGAGAATTTACTAGGTATCAGAGAGGGATTTCCATTTCATTACAGTTAATGAAATGGAAAAATATAAGAAAGTTGTTAGTCTTATTTCCACAATACATATAATTGAAATGCAGGATGAGACAAATAAATGGGGAGAGGCAGAGTCCAGGCCTAAATGTGTAGTTAACTACAATGACAAAATGGATAGTGTAGGGTAGAAAGAGGAATTCACGCGATCACCTAAGCAATTTAGATTGGAACTGATTGAAAAACTAGTGTCAGAAAATCATTGTGACGAGTTTTCTGCCACAGCGTGACGAGTTTTCACCACTCAGGTTAACTTCAAGACATTTTCCAGATGCTATTCCTACTGCTGAAGAAAATCAAATACAACGAGACAGTGCTCCCGTAAAATAGATTCCAGAGGTAAGACAATAAGAAAAGAGACAAGATACCAGTATGCAGAATGTCAGACATCATTTTGTGTGTTGTCCCTTGTTTCAAAAACAATAATACAAAGACTAAAATTTAGCTTTTTTCCGTTTGCCCGAGATAACTCGGGTTAGTAAACTAATATTAAAACTAAATGCTTTTACACCTATAACAAATTAAAAATTCAGCTTAAAACCTACATATTTTGTTTTGTTTCGTTTCTTGTATTTATTAATAAAGTAAAAAGATGTGACGATTTTTTGCAGCTTCTTTCAAAAAAATTTGTAAGGGAAGTGGTTAAAAGACTTACATTTTCAGACACCCTAACATAAAAATATTTAAAACAAAAAAAAAATCGTTAACTACCCGAATATGTTGAAAAATTTGTATTTGAAACATTTTATAACATAGTATAAATTGCAAGTCTGTACAATAATTAAAAGAATTTTCTTTTACAAATTAAAATATTTTATGCAATTTTAATATTTTATAAAAACTCGTCAAATAATATTCTATAAAGACAATATGTTTCATTTGTGTGCGTGAAGTTATGAAACAACTCGAATCAGATCATTTCTAAGAAAATAGAATACTTCATTAACCGAATTCCATTATACGTCAGCCATATTGTCTGAGTCATGCTGAAGGCCCTGCATCTTTATTCCTTGGTGATTTTAATTAGATTTCCTGCGACATCTTGTAATTAACTTAGAAAGAAAAGAAAAGAGATGCGCGAGAGTCGAACGTTTCGGTAATTTTCCTTCGAGAGTTCTCATTTATGGAATATTTCTTTTGTGGAAGAATTCGCGCGCTTTTGTAATAGTTTTAATTGATTTCTTTGTTCTCATGTTCCAATACTATAGAACAATTTCTCACTGTCTGTAATTGAATTATAATTAAAAGCATTTCTTTTTTCAAATACGGTGATCAGTCTTTTTGTACTAACATATTAATGAATAGTATTTTTTTATGGTAGAAGCTGCAAATGTTAGTATTCCTACCAACCACTTTTTTGAGAATTGATTGAACTACCACTTAATAACTGGTAGGATAAATTACAAAATATTTTTGTGTCGTATGTATTATTTGGAGGACCAATCTCGATTAGTTTTCATAAATAAAACTGCATTTTTCAATTCCTACTATTAGTTCACTCTCTCCCTAGATATTTATTTATTTATATGTTACCGTTAATGTGTATAATTCAGTTATTTCATAGAATAACTAAATATTTCATGAAATAACTAGTCTAGTCTCTTAGAGTATATAATAAATGAAAAATTTCATACTTTACCTAGTTATTCTTTGAAATAGTTAATGATAAAACTGTTATATAAAGAGTAAAAAGTATAAACAACTTCAAAGTTATTTTATAAATTAATTGATCATAAATAACTAAATTCTCTCGAAAAATACATTTTATCCCTGTTGCGGATAATTAATTGATAAATAATAAGGAATCGCAGAGGATATAATTTATTATTGTTAGCATACGTTAAACAAAAAGGAAAAAAGAATGTATTGCAGAAATTGTTACATTTAAATATGATTTTTAAAAAATACATGCTAGGAAGAAAAATTGTGCTTCACAAAAAACATCGTGTACATTTTTTCAAACAATAATGTAAGAGAATATTAATTTAAATTTTATGAAATCCCTTTATTTTACTTTTCATTATTTATTAAAGCAAGGATTGCTGTGGTGCCTTTTTGAATTACATTGCATAGTATTTTTGAAACAAGCACATTTTTTTTTACACGAGCACTTTTTAAATTACGCAGAGGAGTATTTCTAAAAATGCGGTCTTATACGTGTGTACCCGAAAGATTATGGAGTTAAGCAAAATAAGAAACTTAACGGGACTGCACGAAAACTTAGGTTCGTACTTTTTCGAATTCATGTGGCGGCGTCTACATGGTAAGTAAAACTCATTTGTTGCGATTTAGAAGGAACTATTGCGTTTTGGCTATATCTAAATATTGTAGTTATTAGATCTTTCGTTTATTTCAAGTGATCTTCAAGTGTGCTTGTACTTTTTAAAATTCAATATTTAATTCTTCTAGTATTTTGTTAGAGGTTTACTTGGCGCGATTAAAATCACGGCAAATACGCTTTAGACAAAATGCAGATTTTATTCAAGATGGCCGCCTCGCACTTAAAAAAAATGAGTTGTGAAGAATAAAAAAACATTACTGAAACTTGATGATGCAACTGAGAACAGTAGAATTATAACCATTAAAATCCATGATTTAAAAAGTGGAATAAGAAGAAATTTATACTTCAGTTTTCCTTGTAAGGCGGCGCTGAAGAATATAAGTACCAGGATAAAGAAACTGAATGTGAAAAATTTCAAAATGGTGAAAGAAAAAAAAAGAAATTTAAAAAAGTGAAAGCAATAAAAAATTAAAAATAAATGTATGACGGTATCTAAAATAAGCTAGTAACTGCCACCGAATAGGAGTGATCCCTTTTGTCTAGTGGCCATGTTTGAGACCGAAAAAGAAGAATTAAATACTAAAATAAGCGACTTTATCTTGGGATATGAAAAAAATTAGGAAATCATTTATAAAAAATAAAACAGCAGAAATTTGCAATTTGCCATCATTTAAAAAAGAATTCTGCCTGACAGATTTATCGTTAAGTCATTTGGAATCCACACCGCAAGATCCACCGTAAAAAATTCGACCAATCAATTTATTACTTCTTTGAGAAACAATTGTTACGTCTTTACTAGATTTATCACATTTCTGCCATTGGGCGAAATCAGTAAAATCTAAACTAAGATTGAAAAAAAGAAAAATTCAATTCCTTAGAAAATAACAAAATTCACGAAAAGAGCGAATTTGATAAACCTTAAAATCTGTAATAATTTAACATAAAACTCTCATTTTACACTTTTAAAAAAATAATAAACCTGGAACTTCACCAATAATTTCTGAGATATCCATTATCCAACTGAAATTGCAAAAATAGTATACTGCAACAAAATAGGGTGCATTATAAAAATGGTTAAATATTTTTTTAAAAAATCGAGTTGCTTAAAATTAATAAGGTTACTACAATAAAATTAAACCAAAAAGTAAGGATCATATACTTAAACACTGTAGCAAACATATGACCAAACGATAAAAATCAATTTTACCATATTGTAATTTTATCCCCCATCTTGGCGAAAATTAGGAACAATTTGGCGGGTAACCACCTAATATTAAACTAGTACCTTATGCGTATACGATTGTGTATTGTATTATATTCTTCCAGATTTGTGAAATTCTTCTGTTAAGATACCTGTGAATATAATGGACCAAAGCATTTTTTCTCTAAATAGTACTCAATATTTTAAAAAGTAATTTAACAAATGAAAAAAAAATGGCTCTACAATTTTTTTAAAGAAATTATGCAGTGATTTTCATCGAATAACTAATTGGTACTTTACCATTTCGAGTAAGCTCTGGAACACTTAAAAGCTTGAAGATTTGAAACATCTGATTGCACGGATTTAAATATTTCGTTTCTATTTAGTTAGATAACGAAAGTTAACAATATACAGCCATCAATAGTTCGACCCTTTTTACTTAAAAATATGTTAATGAAATCATAAAATATATCACACTTCTGAGATAACGAAATCTGTCTATTCATTTGAGAAACTGTCTGAAATATCTAAAAAAGAAATTCAAACTCATTAATACTGTACGATTGCGTTCCGACAAGTCTTTCTGCTCAAAAACGTTGAAATCTGATGTTTTTATTGAATTCACATAGCCTTACCTTGTCTTAGAAAACCGTCTTTGCTTGGGAAGCTCACTTTTTTTTTCCCTTATCTTCGCATTGGACACCGTTTTCACGTAGGATACTGACGCTTAGTCTTACCCTGTCTTAGGAAACCGTCCTTGCTTAGGATGCTAACGCATATCTTTACCCTGTCTTAAAAATCCGTCTTTGCTTAGGATGCTGACGCATAGCCTTACCTTGTCTACAATCACCGTTTTCATTTAGGAAGCTGACGTTTTTATTGTGTCCACATAATTTTACCCTGTCTTTGGAAACCGTCTTCATTTAGGAAGCTGACGTTTTTATTTAATCCACATAGCATTACCCTGCCTTCGGTCACCGTTTTCGTTTAAGAAGGTGACTTTTATATTGAATCTACATCGCTTTACTTTGTCTTCGGATATCGTTTGAGAATGAATTAATGAATTATATTGTGCTCAGTTTTCTTTCTGTTAATAAAGTGTAAAGATTCACTGCAGTTACCACGTTTGATACAAAGATGTTAGTGTTATACATAGTATCTTCTAACTATCTATTTTTGATTTAAATTTTAAATCACTTTCAAATAATAAATCACCAATTATATAAGTATTAATTTCCTAATTTATAGTAAATTTTTTATCGCCAAAATATTATTCTTAAGGAATAAAATTAATTAATATTATCCTTAAGGAATAAGCCTGGAATAAAATTTTAAAAGTACTTTTTCCTCTTCAATTTTAAAAGCAGCTTAAATATTTCTAAAAATACAAACAGGTCGTTAATCCCATTAAAAATTTCTTCATTTTTGACTTTTTCAAATAATTTTATAGAAAAACTTAATAGTTCAATTTTTGAACTGGTGAACTATAATTTGAAACTTAAATTACTTAAAAATTTAATATTGGATATTTTTATACATAGAAAGTTGTTCACATTCTCAATACCAATATCAAGAACAAAAGTCTGCTTAAAACTGCGTAATAAAATGAAAAGAACAAAAACATCTTATATGCAAAATGATTAAAATTATAATCATATATGGTGGCTTCTAGAATTGATCAGATACTTCAGAAATTTGTAAAAAAATTCCTGTAGCTGTGAATTTCCAAAATTTTACTTAAATGAGAAAAAATTTTCTCTCATAAACCACATTTAAATCTATATCTTCAAACCTATTTTTTTTTTTTATTTTCGAAGTTCGTTAAAAATAAAAATACATAACAGGGCTCTCACAAGTGTTCGTTTACTTACAATTTTCTAAGAAAATTTAATATTATCGACTAATAAAAATTAACATTCCGGGATTAAATTTCAGAAAATTCAACTTTGACAGAAAATTGATTGGGATGAGAGCAAATTCAACGTTTTTGGTTCAGACAGGAGTATAATAACTCGAAGAAAAATAAGTGAAGGGTTGCTGTGCATGGCCTCTTATACTCGGTAATTTTTACATTGACCTTTGTTTATAGGAAATGTTTAAATTTCTCAAAAGGGGAGATTTTTGCGAACCACAGTGGGTCATAGAACCCTTAAAATCCGCTCTGTATTAATGCGCGGGTATTCTCACCCAATTAGAACGTGAATGCGTAGAGAAAAAAAGAGTTTCGCGGAGATATTTCGGTGTGACATGTTTGAGTTTAAAAGACGGTGCACAAGGAGAATCAGGATCACCCACCAGGCAAGCCGTTTTAATTTTTCCTATATTTTTAACTTAACTTCAGTACAGCCAATATAGAGGTTTCTCACTCATTTTCAACTGCCAATCACAGTTCACCGTCTCCATCCTATATTCAACACAAAAAAAATTTTAGATTTTCACTTGAACTCTTGCATCATTCACTGTCTACCACTCCAGCCTATCAGATGACACCACCATCCCCACCAATCAGGAAACCCCATCTCTCCAGCAATGTTTTTCCCACTTCCCAGGCTACATTCATTATTCAGCTATAGGACGGAGGATCGCTCTGCGATCCATGTTCCAAATACTATATTAGCGGTAGAATCAGAATCAGAAACCGAACTCCTAAGTTAATTATTTGACCATGTAGCCTCCCTCTTTTCATCTCCATCACTCTGACAAGGTACGTTTTTTGTTTTGATCATAATGAAGTAATTTCAATAAACTTTTAATTTTTTATGATTTGGGGTCTTTCCCTTTATTTAAATTAGAACATGGGTATTCGAGAATTATTTATGACTCCATATCACAAGGAACTTAATCTAAAAATTTATTTGCAACAGTGAAGGATGGTGGGGAAGGTGTTCTTGTGTGGGATGGGGTTGTACATAAGCTTCAAAATTAGGCATTTTGGTATTTTGTTATAGTGTTGTGAATCATGAGCTCTATTTAAATATTTTAAGGAACACTTTGAAACTATCCACCCAAAATTTGTGTATTGGAAGCGATTTCATTTTTAATGAGACCCATCGTCCCTTTCTCAACGTACGCCACTGGTGTCTCTATATAACGGTTTCGTATTAAAAAAAACCCCTCTTAAATCACCTAATTTAAGCCTTGTATAACATATTTGGTGAGAATTTGAAGTTAGGCTAAAAGAATACAAGACATATAAAAACAAAATGGGAACTAAAAACACAATAACCATTGAAGAATGGAGGACCATCGATGCAGAAATAGCAGAAAACGGACGAAATCTATACCAAGACGTTTAAAAGTTGTTGTGGACGCTAAAAGATATCCTACTCTAAAGAAAAAAATACAGTAGTTTAAACTATGTTATTTTAAGTGTACGAAAAATTTAATGGCGTATTTTTTAGTAGTTTTTGATGATAATAATAGTTATAATATGTTTTAAGAAATGGGTAATGTCATTCCAATAAAAGCAAGTTGTATATATTATTTTAAAAATTACAATTCCGATGTATTAATCTTTATTAGTGGAAAACATTAAATTTTTTAGAAAATTGCAAGAGAGTGTACGAACACTTTTGATAGACACTGTAAAAGAGGGGAAAAGAGTGTCACGTAAAGGCTATCGAACACCTAATTTTCTTTATTGTTGTGTTTAGTTGATATCCGAAGTATCGTTTGGGGTAATTTTGTTTGCTTACATAGCAAAAATATTCTGCTTAATGAAGTAAAGGAACAAAAAATGTTTCGATTCTTTATTTTTATTATAAAAGTGGGATAACACCTGCTATAAATTAGTAATTGTATCCAGCTGGACTGCTTACTGTTTATTTATTAAGCACATTTGAGAAAATAGTACTTATAATAAGAGCAAAATTATCCGTCCAATAAAGATAATTCGAAAAAAAAAGAAAATATTTATATTTAAATGAAATGTGAAGAATCTATATTTGAACTCAGTAGAAATTTCTATAAAATTTAATCTCAATAGTTTTCCTTTTTATTTTGCCTGAAACTACTGGATAAATACTCAGATCAGCAGGTTTAAAATGCCATTCTCTTCGAAAAGTAATTTTATGTAAGACCAAGGAATAGAAAACTTATACTTGTATATCCCCCCAAGTCAATAATATAAAGCAGCTAATATATTATTGGAATCGTATGTTGTTTGTACATGAGAGCTAATCTTCCATTTTCGATTTTAATGAGCATACAAAAGTATAAAGAAGAAAATGAAGTTTAATCATAACATCTTATTTGGAATAGTGTATCACAGTAGTAAAATGAATAAAGAATGCATTAAAAATGTTTTAAATGATACTGTAAAAGTGATAGATTTATAAAAGCGAGATAATTAAATTCCAGGTTATTTGTTTTATTATAAGCAGAATTAACCAGAAACATTTGGAAATCAGATTAATTTTAAATGAATCGTCATAACAATATGCTATAAATCTATACAAATAAATAAAGTTGAAGTGTCTGTTTGTAATTTCAAATTAGCAGCTTTTTACTAAATGCATTTAAAGGTATATACGGTACGTATATCAAAAAATCAATTTTTAAAATTTTTGTCTGTCTGTGTATTTATCTGTCTGTCGGTCGGTCGGTCTGTTTGTTCCGGCTAATCTCGGAAACGGCTGGTACGATTTTAAAAATTATTTCACCAGTGGAAAGCTAAATTATCAGCGAGTAGCATAAGGTATAGTTTATCTCCATATTCCTACGGGAACGGGAACTATGCGGGTAAAACCGTGGGACGTTGCTTACTCCCCGCCAAGTTGGCGCAAAATTATGCATTTGGTCAATAATGGAAATTTTAATAAAAATTTTCTCACATTTGTAACAAATAATTGAAACATAGTGTACTTTAGCATCTTTATAAAAAGCAATTTTTAAATGTTTTTTTTTTATTAAACGTCTAACATTTAATACGTTACGTTTGTTAAATGTCAAACTCAAACTTTGAGAAATATCGCCAAGTTGGCAAAGAAGTTTTCTATTCCGACAATCCCAGATATTTTAATGCAAATTTTCTACCACTTTTTAAAGAGGGAAACGAAATAAAGTTTTAGCGAATTGCGCGCGTGATATTGAAAATTCTATGGTAATATTAATTGACAGTTTCATAAAAAGTTTTGAGATTTTCGAATATTTATTACTTTGAAATTTTGACGATTGCAGCAAGTGCAAGCAAATATGCCTTTCAACGAAACGCAATAAAAGTTTTCAGAATGGTTGGAAAGAAACTACATGATTTTGGAATGATTAGTCCTAGACGTGTCGATAGAAATAGCTATAATAATGAAATTGTTTGAGAATTAAACTAAGATTTTATAACATTTCAACATCAAGTAACAGAATTTATCCCTCAATTAACTCCAGAACAAGGTCACGTTTTCCCGCAAGTATTACGCAAAATAGAATCCGGCAGTGGTGCATTCTTTTTTCTCGACGCCCCTGGAGGAACCGGAAAAACGTTTTTGCTAAACAAACTTAGTGAACATCAAAAATCCCCAGAAGATAGCAGTTGCTATGACTTCTTCTGGTATAGCCGCGACTTTACTGACCAACGGTCGTACTGCACATTCCGTTTTAAAATTATCTCTTAATCTTGCATTTGAAAATTCACTCATCTGAAATTTCAGAAAAAATAGCTATCAAGGCAGGATGCTTCCACAATGTAAGCTTTTAGTGTGAGATGAAAGTACGATGTCTCACAAGAAAGCTATAGAAGCGTTAAATCGGACTCTTCAGGATTTACGAGATAGTACAGATATTATAGGAGGAATGGTAGCTTTATTATATATTGGCTGGTGAATTTTGAAAAAATCTCCCTGTAATACACAGGCAGATGAAATCAGTCTCTATTAAATAATCAAGCTTATGGGCAAAAGTTGAAAAATTCAGTCTGAAAACGAATATGAGAGTGCATCTTCATAATGACGTAGATTCTTAACATTATGCAGAACGCAATTGAAAATCGGTTATGGATGTTTGGACGCAAATGCTGGAGGTTATATTTTACTTCCAGAGAATTTTGTAATGTAGAAGAAAATGATGTAAATCTTATTGCTCAATTTTACCCGGGCTTGCAACAAAATTTAAATTCGGATCAATGGTTGCGCGCAAGATCAATATTGGCGCCTAACAATGACATTGTTCATAAAATCAACATTGAAAATTTAAACGACGTGTGGCGGAGGAGGGAAATGAAGAAATATTTATCAATGAATATACAATCATGGATAAAGAACAAAGTACTTCATATCCCACGGTGCTCTTAAATTCACTTGAACTTTCGGGTGTACCCTCACATAAACTTCAATTAAAACTAAATGTACCAGTTATTCTTATGCAAAATCTCGATGCTCCTCGACTATGTAAAGGAACGAGGTTTGGGATCACAAAACTGATGCAGAATATACTTGGTACCAATATTTTAACATATGTTATGAAAAGGATATAGTGTTATCATACCACGAATTCCAAGTATCCCCACTGACCTACCGTTTCAATTCAAACGAGTTCAATTTCCAGTTTTACTGTTGCTATTAACAAAGCTAGCATTTCAGGTAGCAGGGATGCATTTGGAAAAGCAATGTTTTTCCCATGGTCAACTATAACTCCATGGCCTGATCGATGTGTCCAATGCCCAAATCTTCACATATTTGCAACTGACGGAAGGACATATAATATGGTATACAGTAGCATCTTAGAATAAGATTTTGTTTTGAGCTCTTTTAAAGAGGAATTATATATTAAACGTAGATACTTTCGATTTTTAAAAATATTTATAGTTTAAGTTATTGAATTTTTATTGTTAATTTTTATAATAAATTACGTTTTCAGTTTTTTTAAACTAAGCTCAATTTTAGAATTTTTAAAAATTTTATTGGTTCGAGTCAAGCAATAATAAAATTACCATATTATATTATTTACTTTCTAATGATAATGATTACGACTTGGACAGTTATTTAAAGACATCAACGCGAGCGGAGCTGCGGGTAAAAGCTAGTATATAATAATATACGGTTGCGAATTGGTAGGCATGATTGCAGTTCTAAATGAAGTAAATATATTTAATGTATATATATTACGAAAATTAAAGAATAAAGGAAAACTAACAGCAATTTGTATCTCTAACAGGATGACGGGCAATGTTTTGAAAAACTAACAATTTTCTAACGAATGAATTTAAATGAAAATGATGTGATTTTAAAGGAAAATATTCAAACGTATATAATGGATCATGATTTTTTAACTAAAAAAATATAAGATAATATTTTCAGGAGAGAAAGCTAAACATGGATGAATAAAAAATTCCTTCGAGTACTATAATAAATCAGAAGACCTGCTTCATACAGTTATAAACATTTAGCTTTTTCTTTCAAAAGGGGCTGATGATTTTTTTTTCCATTTCAGGCCTAATACATTCTCCGAGAACTGGTATCACTTTTTATTGTGGCCTCATGTAGGTGGATACCAATTACCGCAATGTCATTTTGAAGGCCAGTTGGTACCCTCTGGCCAGCCCCAGAGGGTACCTGAGCTCTGATGATGCGAAATTGTACTTAGATTTTAATTTCACCAAAAGCACCCAAGCATTCTAGGAATTTTTAACAGGCTGCATAATCATACGACATGGACGCTGTCTATTTTTTTGCATCATGAAAACCCCCCGATTTGGGCCAATGTTGAATCTGCAAACTTGGGTGAAGAAGGCAAGTGCCTAACCAACTACGCCACCCACCTGGAACATTTAAATGTCTTACGGAACAAACATTTACGTGAAAAATCTTTTAACATATGTGGCAACAAAGACAAAATACAGAATCAGACTAAATGCAGAATATGGAATGTGATTGCAGGCAACTTCAACAGATCTAGACTTCGTCATTTTGTGCAAATAATTGCAAGTATATATATATATATATATATATATATATATATACATAAGAATATCTCTGTCAGAAAATATACAAGAGAAGGTGGCACCTCATAAGCTAAAACTCTTTAGTTAGAAATACTGTAATTTTCTTTTATATATAAAATGCATATAACATGTTGATCAACTTGAAGTATTTTTTAAGATATATTCTTTTAAGAGTACGCGGTAGGGTTCCCCAAAAACTCCTAATATGTCTAAGGGTTCCATGATTCGATAAAGTTTGAAGGCCACTGTTGTACACTATGTACTGGAGAATTTTCTGTGGCATATAAAAGAAAAGGTCGTAACACCCCCTGTCTACCTTGTGACCCACCTGGCTAAAGGTGTGGGAGGAAGTGAAGGACGACTAGACATGATAATTTCTAATTATTTATTCAGCACACTAATTAACTCAAAAACAAATCAATTAATTAGATTAAATAAGATGTTTCCGAGTAGAATGAAGAGGTTAAGTGACTAGAGTGGCGTGTTCGGAGAATACTTCTAATAAATAGATTCCCTTTTTATTAATCAATCTTCTACTTTAATATTTGATTTAAACTGTAGTTATGTGACTAATTGTCATTTAAATCTCTTTAATAATTTAAACATCAAAACGCGCTATAAATATGACTAATACCTAAACTGTAGATATCCTTCTTATCTTCTACTTCGTAATGTTTCAATCTCTTGGTAGTTTCAATTAAATATAAATTTTCCTCTATATAACTATCTATCTCTCAAAACTTTAACTTTCAATCTCTCTTCTATCACACTGACTTACTAACTCTCTGCCATTTATCTTGTAGGGTTGTTGATCTAATCGGCAACCCTCTCTCTTCGTCCTGCGCGGCTAAAGGTGTGGGGGGAAACAAAGCATCACCAACAGCTTCCATAATAACAATTAGTTTTATTTATCCTTTAAACACACTTAAACAATCACAAGTGAAACTACAAAAGGAAACCTAGGAGTGATATATAAAGCGTTATCTAATCTCAATACCCAACTCTAAGTAAACCCGACTACGTGAACTAGATAAGGAGAACAAGCGCTAACGAACCGATAACTAATTCTAATGTCATGAATCTTAAATCTTCAATATAATAATTTAATCTCTTAGCAATTACTTCTTTAACTCGCGCTATGTTTGTGAATGAAATATTCCAATATTCACACTCTCGTAACAGCTCCCCGGCTCCTTCTATCTTACATCTACAAATAATATATAGACTTTATATAGACAAACTAATTTAAACATCACGGTTTCTTCTTGAAAGGCTGTGAATGAATATGAATGCTAGCCCCAAAGTTTCCCCAAAATGATTAGTAGGAAAATGACTCGAATAGACCCGTCACAATCTTTCCAACTTTTTTCTAGCTAGCAAACCTGAACTATATATAATAGACTTAATCTGCAAATCACGTTTTCTTCTTCAGAAAAGGGTTGTTGATATTCATAGCCCAAAGATTTCCCAAGATGGTTAATGGAAGGACGCGTATAGATCCGTCACAAGGTGATATTGAAGACTGTGAAATTAGACAAACATATGAGTTATTGCTTCAATAAACATTAGAGGTTTTTCTTAAGCTAAATATAGGAATTATAATAACAGTGATTTAACGTGTGCTGCTAAAAAAGCCCATTTTCATACCATACTGCTTGACATGAACTCAGTTTCAAAAATGTTAAAGAATAGAACCAAAATTTGGAATATTTTTTCAGTCCTCGAACATTAAATATTATATTCTGGCTTCACTATCCTGTAGAGAATCACTTACTTTATCATATTACTCATTTTTATCACAGTTGACACATTTTTTCTTTTATATAATGTGTTTCGATTTTTCTCCTATACCATAATGTTAAATGAGCTATCCCTTTACGTTTTAAAAGAAAAAAACTAATTGTTTATGAAATGTTTTGAAATTTTAAAAACACTATATTATAAGCAAATACATGAGTTACAATGTCACAGATTTTTATAAAAACTGAGGCATTTTTTTCTGTTTGAAAATGTGTTTCGCGTTAAGTTCACGGTCTCGTTCATATGCCGAAAACAGCCTTAAATAGATTGCACATCTGTAGTACATGATCATAAATTCTCATCAACTAGAACCAAATCCGAGGCAATCATATTTAGAGTTACTTTGCCATTTATATTTTATAATGTGTTGCATTCTATAATATTAATAATTGTATAATTAATTTTTATTTAGGTATTAACTATGTAATTAATTATTAATTATGTAATTATGTAATTAATTATTAATTATGTAATTAATTATCTATTATGTAAATAATTATTAAATAAGTATTAATCATGTAATTAATTATTAATTATGTAAATAATAATTAACTATGTAAATGATTATTAATTATGTAATTAATTAGTAATCATGTAATTAAATATTAATTAAATGTTACTTATGTAATTAACTATTAATTAAGTATTAATTATGCAATTAATTATTAATTAAGTATTAATTATCTGATTGATTTGTTAAAAATTTATTTTGTTACAAATTAAATATTAATTGTGTGAATAGTTGTTAATCTTTTTTTGAAGTTAAATATTAATTATGTAATTAATTGTTAATTAAATAATAATTATGTATTTCTTAATAACAATATATAGCTCAAACAAAAGTAAAGTAAACCTTGTTCCGACTGTTGACATTTCTAGTCTGAGGGAGGGAATTAAATTAATTTTTTTTTTTAATTTCGATGACACATGTTAGGTGAAACTGCTTAAGGGGTATCGGAACGCTCTATACTGATAATGTTAAAAAGGGCTTTTTCAATGTACCTTTTCTAAAAACCTGTTGGAAATACAATCCCCAAATTTTTTTTGCAAGTTAAGCATACATCTAATATTATACTAAAATGAGATTTTTTTGAAATTTCCATTAGTTTTTCTTTAAAAAATTTTTATTTGATGTAGAGTGAGAAAACAGTGTTTTTCGACAGAAAAAAAATTATAAAAAAAAATGTATACAAAATTTTGCTAAAAGCTCACAGTATATACTAGAATATATAAAGAATGTGTCATGTAAGTTTTGTTGACATCAGATATATACTTTCTGAGAAAAGGTACATCGAACCTTCAAAAGTGACATTTTGAGAAAAACACATTTTTATAAAAAAAGTTACCTTATCAAAACATTCCAGCTCCATATTCCAAATTTTCAGCATTTTTTAAATTTTCATCTTCTTGTTTCATTCTTTTAAGTTTTTTTACTTTTCTAGTCTCCTTAGTTATCTGTAAATTGGCATATCTTACCCTTGTACTGCTCTCTTTGTCGAGATGTTCCATGCAGCATGTCGCATAATATCCTCGCTCTATGTTAAGTTTTTTTAAAATATCCAGCTTTGTATTGCATTCCCTTTATTAAAGGATGCCATAGCATCATATGTACCAAAGGAAAGTGTTTCTATGTGCACAAATGTCTTTTTGGGGACACGAGACCAACTAACATTATTAATGCTTTCATTCGGATTCTGCGTGTTTCCATGCAAGCACTTTTTCAATAATTCTGGATCGAAAGATCTCTAAAAATAGGCCTAATGGCTACAACAACAGCAACTGGAAGTTTATGTTTGTGGAGATAAAGTTTATTTTCCAATTGAGCCTTCTTACACTGACACCATGTGTGTCAAGACCTAATGGACAAAATCCATGCTGTGGATTTTTATCCGTAGATATTTTGTGAAGAAATATTGCCCATATATATAACTTGTTTCATACACTTTACATTTGATAAATTTCTTCGAATGGCAAGACCATAATATGTTTGCAATTGATCAATAGTTGCTTCTGTTAATCTATTTTTGCCACATAATGCTTTGCCATCTGATAATTTTTGCCTTTTTGCTTTGAAACGTCGGAGGCGAGATCCCATCCGTTTCATAACATGCCCTAAAGAAATTTTAAAAAATGACGTCAAACTTCAAGCTGACCCAAGAGGAAGTGCAATGTTTACCTTTTTTCTGTCCATTTAAATCGGTGACTCGCGTTTAGACGATTATTTAAAAACAAAATTTTAGCACTTCTAATTAAGCTAGAGATAAAAATGAGGTATTTTTGGAAAGGTAATAAGCTGAAGAATTTAAAAATGCAATAACCTGAAATTCACCTTTTAAAAAAATTTTACCTTTCCAACTCCCCTTAAAAATTTTGACTTAATATTTTTTACAGTATGTGAAAAAGAACACAAACTTGAAGAAAATTTTATTTGTGTGAGTGTGTTTTCTGTTGATACACTAACAGTAGTTTTGGTGGTATGAAGTATAAAGGAAAGGAAAGTGCTCGCAAAAGCTCAAGGTAATTCAGGTAGACCTATTTTAGGATTTAGTTGTTGTTCAATTCAAACAAGTGATTCTCTACTCCAGAGATAGAAGTTATTGTTATAAAAAATCTGCAAATACTCTGCTGGCCACCGTAAATGCAACACCAAGAAAGACAAGAGATAGCACAACAAAATTTATTTTGTAGATAACATGTTGACCAAGTATCAAATGATTAAATTTATAGACTTCTGTGAAGTGTGGTTCCTGCCAGAATCAGTAGCCAGAGTAGACGCCATTGTTGGAGATCACCGCTGCCACACGCCTCGGCATTGATTCAAAGATACTTTGGATGTGTTCTTGGGGTACAGCAGACCAAGCAGCTTCCACACGTTGCCAAAGTTGATCTGGTGTGGCAGCTGGGAGTGTAATCTGGGTCAATCATTGAGCAACCATGGACCACATGTTTTCTATCGGCGAAAGATCCGGAGAGCGAGCCGGCCAGGGAAACAATTCAATCTGGTGATTGACGAAGAACCTTTGGACAATGCGTGCCACGTATGGTCGCGCATTATCCTGTTGAAATATGGCTGTGGCCAAGCCCTGAAGGTAAGGAAGGACAACTGGCTCCAACACCTCGTAGATGTAGCGCTGGCTGTTTAAAGTACCGGCAATGCGTACTAGAGGAGTGCGAGAGTGATATCCAATACCGCCCCATACCATAATACCCGGTGCAGGACCAGTGTGGCGGTGCATAACGCAGCTGTTCAGCATCCTCTCTCCACGGTGTCTCCAGACTCGAATCCGACCATCGTGGTGTTGCAGACAGATGCGTGGCTCGTCAGTAAAGACAACTTCATTCCCTTCTGCCGCCCACATCCTTCTTTCATCGCACCATTGGCGACGGAGACGTATGTGGTTCTGCGTCAAGGGTAGACCAAGCAATGGACGTCTTGCGGACAGACCACTCTGCTGTAAACGGCGTCGAATGGTACGCGCAGACACTGAATGATGCGTTACAGATTCAATGTGCTGTGCTATGGTTCGTGATGTGACTGAGCGATCCGTCACTGCCATGCGCACAATTCGCCTGTCCTCACGTGAAGTGGTGCACTGAGGTGGATGCGATCGACCACGTCGGTCCATCGTACTCTCCTGCATCCAACGGTCACATATCCGCATTACAGTTGTTTGGTTTCGTCCAACATGACTACCGATTTCCCTGAAAGATAATCCACAATTTTGGTAGACCACTATCCTTTCTCTGTCGAACTCGGATACTTGATCAAAAGTTGATCGCAGTTTTCTACGAGACATAACTGATCGTTTTTTGAAAAAACCACAAGAAAAACATAATTGCCGAACTTGAAATCGTCGAAATCTCCAAGCCTTAAATAGAGCTTTGAGGTGGCGCCACAGGCGTGCGTGATATGTGTTTGCGCTGAAATTCTAATCATTTGCATATCTCACCTCCGCTAATGTATGTTGTAAATTTCATATTATTTGCGTCCTTCCTTCAGGGTGTTGCATTTACGGTGGCCAGCAGTGTACATGTTTGTAAAAAATGCAACACCTTGAAGGAATCATCAAAATTAAATGAACTTTGCAGAAAATATGAATTATTGGATGTTACGTAAGATAGTAAAGTTTCAGAGCCACCGCGCATGCGTGGCGTGTTCAGCGCCCTCTGTACTGATGCTGAAAGCGTATAAATAGAAGGCTGTAGCAGGACGCTGAAAATAGTTAATGGTTATTTGTTAGTGGCTAACGTTTTGTGAGACCTAAGTATGCCTCTACGACGAAATAAGGAGAAATTCCAATAACTTACGGAGTTTGAACGGGAGAGGATTATCGGCCTTCGCGAAAAGGAGAATTTTTGTATCGCGCAATAGGAGCTTGTGTGCAGCGGAACAATTCCACAGTGATGAGAGTTTGGAAGCAGTGGACCGACGGGCACTGAACAACTCGAGAAACAGGCAGTGGATGACGGAAGGAGATGTCAGTTCGCGACGATCAACACCTGCTCCGCATGGCGGTGAATAACCGTACAGCTTCCTCCAGGCAGTTGGCAGAACGTTGGTCTACTGCAACAGGTGTACTAATGTCGACTTCGTCAATTCATCGACGTCTGTTGCACCGTGGTTTTCGTGCAAGGGTGCCACGGCTGCGTCTGCAATTGACTCATGAGAACAGAGCTAATTGGCACCTAGTTGTCTTTTCAAATGAATCACGCTTCAATTTGTGGGACCATGATGGCTGCATTCGTGTTTGACTCTATGTCGGTGAGCGCTGCCTTCCAGAGTGCGTTATCGAACGACATAGTGGCTTAACACCCGGAGTTATGGTTTGGGGTGCGATTTCGTATCATGGACGATCCAATTTGCTATGAATTGAGGGTAATCTCAATAGCAACATGTACGTCCATGAAGTGCTTCAGTCCGAAGTCTTTCCCTTCCTTCAAGGCATCTTTGGAGTTATCTTTCAGCAGGATGATGCACACCCACATGTTGCAATGATTGTTGAGACTTCTGTTCAGCCCAACACATGCAACTTCTTCCTGGTCTGCTCATTCGCCAGATATGTCTCCTATTGAGCATGTGTGGGATTTGGTTGATCGGCGTCTCGCTCATGATCCACGTTCTGCAGCTTCCAAAGAAGTACTTTTGCTGCGCATACAAGTAATATGGAATTGTTACCATACTTATTGAGGTATTTGTTCAATTCGGTACACCAAACCATCGAAACCAGCATCGTAGAAAACAGTGTCGAGGTTGTACAACCATATCAAGAAGGCTTGCCGAAACTCAGGATCTGTTCTGAAATGCTAACCTCCCAAGTATTTTTCTAAAGTTCCGAAGAGTTGGAAATCACAATAGGTGCGAGAGTGAGAATTTAAGAATGTTGGTCCAGTTTCTCCCTCCAAAAAAACGCTCTTTTTTTTTATTTCACATATTTGTTATGTCTTTGTCAAATTCTGTGCTCCATAACCACACCCATCTTTGAGATATAACACTTGTACGTTATACCTTTATCATTTGCTATGAATTTTTCTTTAAATGCTAAAACTAGTCAAACCTTCTTTATATTACAGACCATGTTTCTGTCAAGCAGTCATCTTCTAATTTGCTTGTAGGCATATTATTGGAGACCCAGATCCATCTACCGGCACCATTTAAATGTACTGTGATCATCTTCGTTACCTTCAGAAGGATTTTTATTTGTACGGATAATTTGCATACCCATCAGAGTCGGTGGCGTAACGTACACTCCCGCATCGCGGGGGGCCCAAAACCTGACTTTGCAGGGGGTCTTAATGTTCTCCATTACGCCACTGAACAGTGTTCTTGTTATTCCTTACTTTTTGAAACCCTTACGTAGTACACTACAGTTATTTAATGATGTAGTTCTAAAATTGAAAATCAGTTCTATACCTGTAGCAGAAGTACTCCAGACATATTCTGAATTATTTTACATCCAAGAAAGAAAAATATCATTATACCATCTCTGGCCCAAAACTTGATATATGCGTTCTTAAAGAAAGTAATGATGCTGAGAGAAATAAACAATTTTTCTCAAACGTAAGCAAATTTTATGTCTCTAGTACCAATACAAAGAGCTACAGAGAACAAATTTAAATAAAGTTAGCAAATTTTTGCGAATAAATTTACAAACTAAAATTGCCTGACCTGATTTTGAAAATAGTGCATAGGTTACTAGTGAAATTATAAAGTATTTCATAAATGTTGATGCATTATTTGATGAACCATGTTATTCAAAACCAAACGAAAAATTGTGGTTTAAGTTCTGAAAAAGTACTAGATAATGTTCAGAAAAAGTGGAAAGTGTTTTTTTTGTTCCAGTTGTTTGAAAAAAATGGTACTTGGTTTGAAATTGGTAATGGTTTGAAAAGACTGGTATTTCATGTTATAATATTTCTTAAGTGGTTGAGTTTGCGATGTCTTTGCAGGGGACATCTGTTTCAATTGAGAGAGCTTTCCAACCATGGGGAAACTTCGATCTGTAGAAAGAGGCAGATTTTCAGTTTCTTCTATAAATATATGATAAAAGCTGAAATTAATTCAGAACTTCCTCGTTCTGAATTTTATGATATAATAAAAGCAAACAAACCATTTCTGAAAAAATCATGCGTAGTGAAAATTTCAACTAAAGTGTAATATTTCAGTAAACTGTTCAGATTCTTAAGGATTTAAAGTTGGATCAAAAGAAATTGGTAATCCTATATATACAATAATTCATCGACTTATGTTACCCCAACTTTCGCGAATTCGGAGTTACGCGAAAGTTGGGGTATGCAATTTGCAAATCTTGCGTTGATTTCTCTTTTTTTCCCATCTCTAATACCCGGCTGGAATCATTGCCAGAGTCTGAGAAAATTGGTAATTTGATTAAAGAAGTTGTCGATCTTGCCAGACAAATAAATTCAGAAGTGGGCAATGATGTCGTTCAAGAATTGCTAGATTCACACAATCAGGAGCTGACGATGGATGATCTCATAGAAATGCATGAGTAAGTAAAAGACATTAAAGAACTCGAGTATGCAGACCCAGTTTAAACAGAAGATGGAATGGCAGTTGATAATTTGACAGGCTCCAGTTTAATTGAAAAAGGGTTACAAATTTTAGAAAATTTAGACTCTAACGAAGAGAGTATTTTTTCAACAAAACACGATGAATAAAACATTTATTAGCATGCTACGAGGAAATTTTGCAGGAGAAAAAAACACTCTCTTTGAACCGGCAAACTACTTGTCATAATTTATGAAACCTTGCAGTACATCAAAATAACTTTGGTATGCGATTTTGCATTTATGTTATCTCTCTCTCTCTCTAAGAATTAAAAACACATTTTCTCCTAAATTTTTATTTTCTTTCGTCTCCGGCCCCAACTAAAAATAGTTTATTTGTATTTATATTCGAGATTATACCCTGACTTACGCAATAATCACTCAGTCCCAGCTTTCGCGTAAGTTCGGGGTATTACTATACATATGAAAGACAGAATCTAAAATACAGATTTTGTATCGCATAACATTAAAATAGGTGTAATAATTTATGAGCAAACTATACACCATGGGTGTCTGAACTATGATCACTTGTGGGCCGCACATACAATATTTTTTCAACAAATTGGAAAAAAATTAACTCTATGTAGTTTTATTAAAATAAATAAATTTCTTTTTATAATATTTTATTAAAAAATTGAATTACATATGGGTACATATTTGTAAAAGTTTCGTTTCATTTAATTTGGATTTCATAAAGATGGAAAAAAATCAAGTTAATGAGATGGATGAATTTGCTTTTGTTGAACAAGCAAATCGATATCGGGTTCAATAGACGAAATTGCAATTCTTAATGCTTTTTTGAGATGTTTGTCAATGATCTTTGTTCTATTTTTGTTTTTTGTACGCTTCATTCTTGAAAAAAAATTGTTCACAAATATAGGTACTACCAAAAGTTGAAGACATTAATAAAGCATGATTGTGAAAATTAGGATATTTATCGCGGGGTAGGTAATCTGTATTAAATTCCAATATATATGTAAAGAAACATTCCCAAATTTTTCTTTCAGTTGAATGTCACTTTTCAGTTCAATGGATTCCATTTGAAGATTTGAAAATAATTTATTTATTTCTAGAGAAAACGGGGTAGAAAATATGTTGAAATACTCATCATTTTTTCGAAAAGTGGATACAAACATAATTCGAAACGTAAATTCTCATGTCATATTAAGATGTTTTTATTTAAATTTTTATTTCAAAATTAAAAGTCAACGAATCGATTGTATATGAAAAATATTGCAAACATTTTCAAAATAAGAATGAGTCAATTTAAATATTTTCATAATTTGTGTGTGTTTGGGCCGCATTTTAAAGGTATTTGGGCCGCACTTTAGACAAGCATGCTATACACGTTAAAGACAAGGCATTTTTCACTGCTAGCGACAGAAAAATGCGAAATTCACATTCGCATAGATTTGAAAAAAATTACTTGTAAGACAACCCGTGAGAAAGCAAGCAATAATATATACTATTTTATTCATCATTTCTCTCTCAAAATCAAGAAGAAACTTTCTGCGCTACATAATGGGGCTCGTTAGCTGAGTAGATTTCGCATTTGTGTATCTTAACCTCACGCTTCTGCGAGTTATTTTCACCATTGGATGAAAGCACAAGAAGAAAAGAATGTTTCATGCATATATTAAAGGCAGTGTGCCTTGCAATATATAATTCCTCTTAGAATTATTCATAAATTAAATGGAAGCAATTCATGGCTGCTTCATTACACAACTTACGAAGACGTCAAGAACAGAGACATTCAGAAAAATGTTCTCAAAATGAGGTTAAGTATAATATAAAATATAATCCATCTCTTTTTTTTTTATTCATTCATAAATTAATTTAAATACCATATAGATTGAAAGTAGCCGCAGATTTTATTAAATCTACAATATTATAAAAGATTTTTTTCTAGAGCGGTAAAATTAGGGAAATGTAAATTGAAATATAATATAAAGAACCTTTTTTCTGTATAAAATATGCGTTCATATTATTTGATCAGCCCGATGAGTGGCGTAGTTGATTAAGTGCTCGCCTTGCACGCCCAAGTTTGCGGGTTCAACCCCCGGACTAAGTCGGTGTATTTTCATTATGCAAAAAATCTACAGCGGCCATGTCGTATCAATATCCGGCATTTTAAAGATCCCTAAAGTGCCTTTTTGGCTTGAGTGCTCTCGGCAAAATTAAGTTTGGTATTCACATGTTACTAGCTCCAGGGGATTGAACTGGTCTGCAATGGTAACTACCACAAGCCGCAACTCCATTTGTAAGTAAAAACTACTATTTGATCATTTATCTAGAAATGATGTGAAAGAGAATAACCTAATAGCTTACAAAGTTTATTTGATTTATGCATAATTATAAAAAGACACGCGCGCTTAGACTTTAGCAATAAAATTGCCCATCAGACTACTAATTCAAAAGCTTACTTAGGATTTCTGAGCTAAATTTAAAAAAAAAATTGATTGTGTTTATTTTAGGTAACAATCAATTAGGTATTACATTTCATTGTATTGAAAGCTTTTAGCAGTCTATTCCTTATCAACGCATATAGATCCACTGAACACAACCACAATGCGTCTTGTGCTTCTAAAACCAAGATCAGATGACAAGGTCTTACTTGAAGTAGAACTTTCCTTTCTAAATCCCCTCTATGCCAACTGTTTTCCTGTGTTTCTTCTAAGTTCTGGTATAAATAACAATAAAATCAATGGATCTATCCTTAAAAATACCAAGCAAATTTGCCTGATTTGATTCCGTTTGATTGTTTATTAAGAGGCATATTGAGAACAATCGAGGGTTACTGGCGACGGATTTCATAATTTTGCCCTCCACTCTCCGAACTTCCACACTACACCGTTTGAGGACCGTAGATTCGATAAATTTAACATATATGCCTTTTACAAGGTGAATCTTCAGGATAGGATTTGAACTCACGAACCAAAAAGAAATCATCGCAGGCCACAATTTTGCGTCCAGGAACACTTAGCTATTGTGGACATATCCCAGTTGCCTAGGGCAGTGGTTCTTAAACTTTCGATCGCCGCGGCCCCCTTTATGTATCAGCCTGACATCTCGGACCCCTAAAACTTTGAACTCGGCTCCTATCACAAGGCTCGGTGATTTAAAGGTTCTTCAATTATCCCAAGACTCATCTGCTACTTATAGTTTTTTAACACTTCTATGTGTTTCTGCTATTTTTTAAAAAAATATTACATTATGGTAATTGCTGTATAGTTGCAAATAATAAGAAACAGTTAATATCCTTGATCAAAATACATTTTCTGGTAGCTTTTCATACGGGGCAATTTAGGCTGGCACATTTTTCCATTTTCCTACGACGCCTTTTTGAGTTTGTAAAAGAGAGAAATCTTAACATTGAGAGACCTTCGCGAACCCCCTAGAAAGACGCTAGGGTCACCCGGAGGTCCGCGGACTGCAGTTTAAGAACCGCTGGTCTAGGGCGTATGTCTGTAGATTGACCGATAAGTGGCCTCGGTATCCGAGGGATCATGGTTGGCTTTTTCGAATCGTGAGTTATGTCTTTATGACATCAAAGACCCACCATGCAGAGGACCTGATGCACTTTCAACCTGTCGAGGCTCAAAATCATCACGTTGTTGTGGTGTGGAAGCTCGGAGAGTGGAACATTAGCTTAAGTGCCGTACTCATCACTTGATCGCGGTTCAAAATTATGAAGACGGCCGCCAACAGCTTCAAAATGCGCTACGTTAATAAACACTGACTTCCTCATCCAACGTCAGTTCAAAATATATGTCGAAGCCAAAGTTGAATATTTTGCCCTTATGAGGAAAAATTCCTCGCCAAGTGGGTGGGTGTAGTTTTCCCGTGATTACCAAGAGTCCTCAAACAAAATTGTTTAAAATTCTGATTTAAAGTGATTCATAATCTTGCGTTGGATCCATGTTCTTACTTCACTATGCTTTTAGGTAGAATATTTGTAATTGTTACTGTAAACGAATCACAAAGATTTTTCCTTTTATTAAACGTACATACGAGAAAGAAAAAGTTCAGAAAATTATAAGTTGATATAGTTTTTATTCGGCAAGCATGTATCGTTTTTTTGGGCTGAGATCCACTTAAAATGGATTTTGCGAAAATTGATTCCGAGAGGGGTTATATGGGGCAAAAACAATAAATATACTTTCGTCGTATAAATTCCAAGTCCTGTCCTTTTTTAAATCAAGAGGGTACAACAATAAGAATGTTTTTCTGCACAATCGAAAGCTTAATGCTAGGAGTTAGATATCAACAGCTTAAAAATAATATGTAGTCTCAAAAACACCATAATATACCCAGTGAAGCAGGTGGGTAATTGATAGTTTATATATACACGTATATATCAAAACAACAATTTGGTAGCTTTATACTGTAGTTGTGCGATCTTTTATGCCAGAGCCGGTCCCCACTATAAAGGTGCCCGGGTGCAAAAAAACCATTTGGGGCCCTAAATGTCTTGTAAAATAAAATTTAAAAAATTAAAACTGCGTTATACAGTCAATGCTTTGACTGAATTGTTTGGATAGAAATTATGCAATTTTATTTCCAAAAACTAAAAAATGAAAATATGTATACATGTACAATATTGAAAAGTGCACAACAGCTTAAAAAATAATGCGAAGGAAATCAAAACTGAATAACTGGCTGATTCGTCCGTGTATATGAAACAAGGATCAACTTTAATTCGGTTACGACAAATATTCATTTAAAAAAATAAACAAAATTAAACATATTACAAAAACCTAATCGACACTGTGGTATCTAAACCAGGTGTCGGCAACCTATGGCAGGCAACGGAGTTACGAAGAATATTAGGACCCCTTTGCAAAGTTAGGTTTGAGGCCCCAAGCCGTACTTAGCGTCAGTCAGGCCTTAGCCCCCCCCCCGGATGCGGGGGTCTACTTTACGCCATTAATGGTACGCGTACCACATGTGGCACGCAGAGCAATTCTAGTGGTACTCTACACCACCTCTCTAACAAAGTTATAAGATAAAAGTTAAATTGCTCTGTGTCATTCCTCTCTACGTCACACGTGTTTTTCACAATTCCTACTATTAATAAAATACTTTTTATTCATCCACTCGAGTTCAAATATATTTTTTAAACTTATAGTGAATGAAATTTGATGTTAATACAGTTTTTTCAAATATTAATTCATTAAATAAATTTAATTGATTAATTTTAGATTTATATGGAAGAAAAAAATTTAATTTGTTCCGAATGAAGGCAATAGATAGCGACAGTATACATTGATTATTGCAAGGAAATTCGCTTCCTATTTTGCCACTTTTAATATTGTGATTCTGTCATATGTATATACATATTTATGTTGATTGTAATTATTTAATAAAAAGTATCTAAGATAAATTTTTTCTTTGTTGACCTAAACAGAAATTGACTTTAAAAAACAATTTTTGTATCACTTGTTTTTTAAAGGTTACTTCCCACTTTCAATTCTTTATCATGAAATGATTCCGCTGAATCTGCTTGTGTGTAGTTTGTGTGGTTTATGTTTTAAAAAAAAACATTCTGTTTAAATGTGATTCATTCCTAGCGTAAAATGTTCAATTCGAATCAAAACCATTTTGTAATGCTTGTAAAAATAAACACTCATTTCTGCGTCATGAAAGAAAAATCTTCAGAATTATATATATTAAAAGCAAAAGAGAGAGTTACGGAATTCTGGAAACACCTGGAAGATAACTCTATCGATAAATCGACAGCTATTCTAAATTGCTGCATGTCATTGCAGGAGCGATTTAATTGTTTGAAGAAAATTGCATACGATCTGCTTTCGGTTCTACATATATATATAAGAACAAATGTTTTCTCGTTTGAAATATATTTTGAGTCTACAAAGAAGTCATTAAACATTTGAACATTCCGAGACATGGGTCAAATCGAAAGTCACAAATTACACCCTTGGATACTGCGATATTAAGTAGAGCGTTGCAAGAATATGTAAGATTCGCATTAAAATTTTAATTATTTTTTTAACTGCATTGAAGGTATACTTATATTTTATACGCTATTCATTTCTTGTTTCAAAAATATTGTTAAAAAGATACATACTACATTATATACGTTAATTCAATTTATTTGTGTTGAAAAATAGTTTTATTTTATGTTGCTTATTTTTATGTAATATCTTTAAATGATGCATAATTAATACATAATAAAACTCTGTAACCATTGCCATGGGAATCGAATTGTTTCAAATAATTCCTACTGCGTGGTACTAGAATCATATTGGTTTGGCACACCACATAGCTATAAACTTGCCAATCTCTGATCAAAACAAACATTAGGTCCAAGATTCAAGACATGATTTCTCCGAAGATCATCTGTAAAACTTCAACAGAAATACCTGCATAGTAAATCTAACCATTCTTCTACGTCTTTATCTAACATTATTTGAAAATGAAATATAGCTCAAATGATGTCTATGTCACTTGATAACTACCCAAAAAAGGCAAAATCGGATACTTATTGCTTCAAAAGCAATTTTAAAATGACTTTTTGTCAAATTAAACAAATGAACTTACGAAAAAGTATTCAATCGCAAGTATATTCAATAAAGTGGTTTTAACAATATACTTTTTAATTACATGTAATTACAGCTTATAAGATCATGACGTATGTAGTGAGTTGAGTGAGTGAATATTAACGTTGCACTATTCAGCTTCTCGAGGGCTTACGCGTGCATATTTAAGTGAATAACTTAAAGGTTTTTTTAAAAATACATGCCAACAAGTTTTTGTACAACAAAATAAAATATTGGAGTTTAAAGAAAAACTTAAGCAAATTATGTAAAATTTAGAATGTTTCATAAATTGTGCAAGTTATTTTTATGTAGAATCTAAGTACATTTTTCTGTATCATTACAATTTTAGTCTATGCATTACTTAAGTGTATATGGTAAAGTGGTTTGATCCAGTTCTGACACAAACTGTGAATTTCTTATATAAATATCAACAAGTCAGAAAAATCTGCAAATTCTGGAAAATTTCACACTGAAGATTTTATATTGTATTTTAATCATTCATTCAAAATTCAGCTTACATAAAAAAAATCAATATATTCTGCATCAAATCAGATCTTTATTTTCTAGAAAAATTGTAATTTAACCATTAAATATTGGCAATAAAAATTCAACAAAAAATAAACAAGAAAAATACAATTTGGCTATAAAAAACACAAAAGTACTTCAAATATGACAAGACTTTTCAAAATAAATGCCTATTTTAAATCTGCATTAAGCATCACTTACCATATATAAAAACAAAATTAATCTTAATATTTAACATAAATGCTTTATTTTTGAAAAAATACCTGTTTACATAAAAACAAATTAAGCAATTTTTAAACAAATGAAAATTAATAAAATTTAACAAAATAAAGCTTAATAAATGCTACTTATATATTTTAATGAGCATTTTTAAATTTAACTTTTTTATCAATTAATCATATATAACTATAATGGAGTTTGTATACATATTATAATGCACTCCAGTGTTAATTAATGAAAACAATACTCGAAGATTCATTCAAAAACTTGTAACAAAATAATACTATTGATAAAAAAAAATAGCAATTACAGCAAAATATAATACATTCAATTTATTTAGTCATTGTTTTTGAAAGATATATTTAGTTGATATCCCACTGCATATTATAATATTTTTATTAATAACTCTAAGCTCTATGGTATTAAGTAAGATGAACTAACTTTAAAAATCTAAAAGGATTTTAAAAATTTCATCTTCATTCTAAAAAACATTAATATAAATCTCTTTTTATCTTAATACACACCAAAATGTTATCATTACATGTCACAAGAATATTAGTCTTAAAAAGGCTTTGAAACTAATGTATGCAGATACTATTTATGCAGCATATATATTTATCAAAAATACTTTATAAAACATAAGAATAGTTTTTTCAAAAAAATTACAAAGCAATGTCAATTTTAAGGGGAAAAAACTTGTTTTACATACTCAGAGGAAAGGAGGGATTATATTACTGAAAATAAACTTGAAAAAATAAAGATTTATATGTATATATTTCTTTTTCTAGGCCTCAACATATTTAGAAAGGTACTTCAAGGAAAGAACCCAACAAAATACTTTTCTTTCACAAAGATTTCAGTAAATCATAAATTTTAAAGACAATAAATAACTATAATAATAGCAATTCTCAATGTTAAAAGAAATAGCTTTACAATCACTAAGAGTTGTGTTTCAATCACATATGAATTGGAAATATTTGTACATTGAATATAAAAATAGTACTAATAATATAACAATTTTAGTAGATTTGGCTATTTTATAAAAAATTGTTTTCAGTTTTAAGCTAATTTTATATATAAAAAAAATTTTAATTATATACTATTTTTATTTAAGCATACAAAATATTTATGTTTAAAAAGATGGAAATATTCATGAGGCACAGACATACAAATGTTTATCAAAAACAATGTTATGAAAATGTTATAGCAATCCCTTTGATGAATTTTTATACAAGATATTACAAATTATTTTAAACATGAAAATGTCCATTATATTAAATTAAAAAATTAAATTCATAGCTCATTCAGATAAACCTTTTTAATAAAGATATGTAAAATGGTAATAAACTAATTAATGAACAATAGTTATATACATTATTCACATTTTAGAAAAATTACATTAAGTTCTTTATTTATTGGAATTAGCATAAATGCATTTTCATGGACTTTTTTAAGAGATTCATATAACTTATACACATATAGCTATTCATATAACTATTAATAGAGATCACTTTCATTCAAAATCATTTTACCACAGAACAAGTTATTTTGTCAAGACAACTTATCAATTTTGTAATAATTTGATCTCTAATTTTATAATACATTAAAATAAAACTTTTATTTTGAAAAAATTTCTTTAACTTATGTAATGTGTCATTCAAATTTTTATTTAATTTACAATATAAAATACAAAAAGTAGTCTCTAGTTATACAAATTAAAAACAATTGAAAAATCAATATTTTTGTTTCAAGATCCTCATGCCATTTCATCTTAATTTGGCTTCAAATTTTTTTGACATGGTCAAAGAAAAAACAAATACTTTTATTCTAACATAGATTGAGATAATTTTGTTTTTACATTACCTTAATTTTTTTAATTATCCATTGCAAAATTGTTGTACATTACATTTGTAGAAAATCCAAAACAAAGTTTTCTATTGTTATCCCCATTTTTTAAATTACTTTATCAGCTTTTATGCAAAGTATCTCAATACAATGTAATAGAATATGCAGTATAAAAATTTCTGCCATCAGCTGCCTTTATTGTATCAAAAACAATTAATAACAACATAATTATTCACTCGAAAAGTTTCAGTCTAAAAAAAATTAATAAGAATAGACAGTTAACAAAAATATATTGCTGAAGTTATAAGCTCTTTATTATACATAAACAGAAATGCAAAACCTCTTACAGCTAAAAGGAGTAGGTAAATTTATTTCATTTCTTTTTACTTCAAAATGCAATGGGGCAGGAAAGAAAAGAGAAGATGCTCCCTCCTCAATGATATAATTCATTTAAAACCTATCATTTTAAAGATATAGGATTAGGAATTGCATTTGTCAATTAACAAAATTCTTCATTTCTACAATAATTCAGAGCACCAATGTGGTAGATAAGATTAAACCTGAATAAGTTCAATCTTTGTTAGAAAAAAAAACTATCAATCATTCTAACTCATAATGGATTTAAAAGATTACAGCAACATTTGAATATGATTTCCAAAAAGTCATTTAAAGTATAAAGCAAACATTTACAATAAGTACTGTTACATATATGCTGAAGAATTTTTTTATGCATTAGAAACAAACAGTAATATCGTAGCTGTATGCAATCTTCTGTCTTATATAGACAATGTTAGTGGAACAACGACAAATTTCATCAGAAGAATGTGATTTGCAATGGATATCTAACGAAAATTCACAAGGTATATAAGATATATTCTGTGAAACTTTGAATCATTAAGAAATGTCAATCAAAAATGTTAACGAAAAATTTTATTGATAAAAAAGGTGCTAAACTTATGCAGAGAGAGACCTTCCAAAGAAACATTCTATGATAAATGTATGGCAAAGTGCCAGTATTAAACTGGCTGGAATATTAATTATTTGCATAGATAAAGTAAAACAAAGAGATTTCCAGTTAGCAAGCAAGAATTTTAATATTAATGAATACACCGATCTCTAAGAAGCAAAAGCAGAACCCTGAAATCATGCGACATAATATGCCTCAGGGCTGAGTCATGAACCAGTAACTCCTATCCTTCATGAAAGAAAAGATGTTACGATAGCTGAGCAATCATGGTTGCGAAATCATAACCTGCATTAGTTCTGTTGAATCTTGGTGTTGTTAGAGACACTTAATGTAGAGGAGCTGATGCAATTTAAAAATCTGTTTTAACTCACAGTCCTCACTTAAATATGGTGTGGAAGTCTGGAGAGTGTGGATGCCAGCTCAACTATGTATGTCATCCTTTATCTCTTCACTAAGGTTCAAAATTACAAGGTTTGTCACCAATGGCCTTAGTGTTGCTACAAGGGTGCATTGTTAGTAAAACAATCAATCACAGAAGGAAAAAAGACAAAAAAGAGCTTCATATTCTAATACTCTGATTGCACAATTATAAAAATTTGCATAAAATCTACTAATATATCTTTTATCTATTATTTTAACAGGCATAATATTCATTCTGTATGCCATATTGATAATGCCAATTGAATCAATATTCTAAATACAGTAATTTTAAAACAAAACAAAATTTTAAAAATAAAAAAATTAAACAAAAAACCTTGTTTTTGCTTTTAACTGAACTTTAATTCATATTTTAATAAGGAGAAGCAAAAAATGCATTTGCTTTCTTTGAGTAAAATAAGATTGTAAAGGAACCATATTAATACAAACTCATAGCTCAGAAACTAAGGTTTTGCAAAACTGGAAAGCATTAAATCATCTTCAAATATTTATAAATGCACCCATTAATCTTTTGTCTAAAAATAAATAGATTCATTAAGATTTTGAAATATGAGGTTTGCAACACTATTCATATAAAATCTAAACTGTTTACACATCAACTCATAACAAATGTATCAAATGTCAAACATTTTTTTTTAATTTTAAAATTTTTTCCACATTATTTACATGTAGCTTATAAAAAATAGAACAGCTGCCTAAGCTTTTTATTGCCACTATTTTGTACTGTTTAATTACGGCGAAGTTCAGCTAGAAGTTCTTGAAAACTTGTAACAAACCAGCTAGCATCCTGTTTCACTTTCTCACGCACTTGATTGCCACCAAATCCAATGAAAGCATCCTACAAAAAAAAAGTAAATGAATTTATAAATTCTATTAAGAGTCTACAAAAAACATTTAAAAAAAACCTTTTGATAAAGTTTTGTGATTAACATGAATCTTATTTATTTATAGAGCTACATGTTAATAAAGAAACACAGAGACACTTTTTTAGAATAAGAGCATAATAATAAAACCTAAAGAGTAAAATATAGCATTTCAGTTAATCTCAAAAAATCTCAATTATAAAGTTAAATATTTGCTAATGCACTTTTTTGATACTGTCCTTTTTTCAAATGTTTAAGACATATGAATTTGCTATTAATCTCTAGCTAAAGATTCTATTCTTAACCTCTTCAATACGGCCTTAGATGAAGATGCTGCCAGGGGACAAGGCGGAAATAAAAGGAATTAAGGCAATGAAAACTGTAACTGAACTGATGCTAAAACCATGAAACACTCCACACTGTAGCAAAAAAAAAGAAAAGAAAAAAGTATTCAAAGAGCTATTAGAGAAATGTGAATGTTAAATATCACATGGAAAGCTTAAGAGTTGAGCTTGGTTTGTTTACATTTTGATTACTCCCTTCCCCTGCAACAGCTGACAAACAAAATATTAAACAAAGGCAGAATATGAGTAAACTGAAGGTCAGGTTATTTAAACTACATTGAGATAAGATATACATTTAGTGAAGACATAAGGTGCCATCTAGTGGTCATTAAAAATTGTTCCAGATTAAAATGCACATATGCAAGGCCAGTTTGCTGAGTCAGTTCTGAAATGCTTTGGTGAACTGCCCGGCCATAAGGGATATTTGTGCTGAATGCATATATGATTTGCCCATCACAAAATGGTTAAATCTATGTCATTACTGCTTAACAATTGGAAAATATACAAAAGATTTCAAAACATTTTTTTTTTTTTATATTTAACAAGTTTTAAAGTTTTATTTTGAGTTTTTATGTAACCAAGATAATTTATCAGTATGCCATTTTTAAAAAAAAAATCAGCAAGTTTATTATTTAATCTTTTTTCTTTGTAAGTTTAAATAGTACTTATTAGTCATAATACAAAACTGGACATGTAAAAAAATTGCTTTTTTGCAGTTCCAACTTTACATTATCATTGGTATTTATCACAATAAAGATATAGTAAAAGCCGAAAAATAAAAACTTACTGCAGGAGGACAAGCAGCCAAATCAGTTGCTCCATCTCCAATCATTATAAGTCTTCGATAACCAAATCGATGTTTCAAATATGCACATACTTCTGCCTTTCCTTCTTGGTGAGATGTTGGCTCACTTTCATCAAAACCAGCATATTCTCCTGAAGATATAACCAAATATAAATTAAACAAATTTTTACTCAAGATTAAAAATAATTTGAATAGAACCCCAGTAACCTAATTTCATGAACAAAACAATTTTAAAATTTAATATAAAATATAACTTTAAAAAAAATGCAGTTTTCTAGCTTTTAAAAATAAATTATAAAACAAGCTTATTTTTATAAACTTTATTAAGCAAGTATAACAACAATTATACATTATCTTTTAAAACATGATTCATCCTTAAATAATAGAAAACAGTTTATGATATACAGCATCTCAAAATAAAAATAGCCTTCCTTGTTCTGCATTTCCTATAAAAAATTCCTGTTGAAAATCTGATATGTAAAACTTTGTCTCAAATACATTTGATTTAGAAGTATAAATATTTTGAATCATGAGGGAAGAAAAATGGCATTATTATATAAAAGGTGCAAAAAAAGAGGGGAAAAAACAATAATTAGAAATAATAATTTCAAATATTGATAATGAGCTGCCATTTCAAAGAATAAATGCAAAGCAATTATTGAAAAAGGATTGTTATTGTGTGATAAATTTTACCTAAACTAAATTCTACCTAAATAAATTCTCAAAATATCTAATGGAATTAGGTAAATAAGACATTAAACATTTAAAAAAAAAAAAACATTCTCGAAAGCTAATTTCTGAGGCCCCAAAACTAATTTTTCAATTATCATTTTCAGAGATTAAGTCTTTTTTTTTTCATTCATTTTTTATGTAATGATCCTACGAATGTTTAGTTACAATTTTACTTCAGATTATATGATACCATAAAATTTTAATTTGAACCACAGCTCTTATTCGCTTAATTCAGAATTTTATTTTTCCACCAAACAGATTCATAGTCACCATTTATACATCCTGATATTATTCAAATAGTCTTAGCAAATAAATAAAAAATTTTAACTGACCATTAAAATAGAACTTGATGCTGTTTGCAAAAACATTCTTTAAAGGTATATCCAAGTGTTGTGCAACAGGATCAATAATGGCATGAAAACCTCCAGATACCAAATACACAGCAATTCCTCTATCGTGCAGTTCTGAAATCAGATCTCTACAAAGAATAAAAATGAAATTTTAAACTTAAGATTATAAGAAAAGGTGCTTTTTATAATTTGACAATCACTATGAAAAAAATTAAAGCTATAAAAATTTCAGTTAAAAGAATAATGGATTTCAAATTTTAATGCTTTCAAAAGAAACATTAATCCTTATGCTTATTTAACAGAATTTAATTGTGTTAAATTTTTTATTCACCACCAATGTACAACTAAAATATATTTTTTAAAGGGTTTCTGTAATTAATACACACAAATGAACAATATTAGCTAATTATAATTAATTAAATAGCAGACTTGATGAAAAAGAAATTTACATTATACAATATGATGCAAATAAATTTTAATGTGTAGTTTGCACACACTCATCAAATTACGAAACGTAAAAAATAATTCTCCCATAAATAAATGATTTACTGCACCAATCAAAAAAATGTATATATATAGTTAAACCTATTTTTTAATTACATATTTAATATTTTTAAAAAATCACTACACTCACTTTTAAATTCAAAATAATTTACTCAACACTGTATTAAAATTGCATCTTTTATATGAATAAGAAACAGAAAAGTATTTGAAATCAAAAATATTAGAAAACTCACTCTATACCAGGGGTAAGGTGAGGTGGATGAGAGCGTAAATAGTTATTCAACATGTCAGTTGTAGGTTGAATCAGTTCCAAGCGTTTAGCCAGAGCCTCTCGAAAAGTCATTCCACCTCGCATAGCTCTTAAAGTTCTGAAATAAAATATTTATACCTTAAATCACCTTTCAAATCCAAAAATCCCCTAAAACATTTTTATCTCAATTCATAAATTGATAATGTTATTATGTGGTCTCAGGCTACTTTGATCTGATAATTCAGATCTACCATGTTACATTTTATTAAGAGAAGCATATATATTTATTACAGCCTTTATATCTTGATAGCATTCTACATTAAGTAAAGAGGTATACCAAATTTTTTTCACAGTAAATCCCAAAATACTAGATACACTAATAGTTTTCATTAAAAATCTAACTAAAAGAAATCAACTAAAATTTTTTATGCTTTTGATTTGATACTATTTGTCAAAGATAATGCAATAATATCAAGATAACATTCACAAAACATGCAAAAAAAAGGTTTCAAAATAACTTTTTTTAAAGAATACTTTTGTAAAAATTTAATGAAACCTAAAATCATAACGCAATTTGGTACTTAAGTATAAGTGTCACTGCCAAATTGACACCACATGAGTCCCACCTTTTTCCACCAAAATCCAACTGATTGTTATTTTCTCGTTTATAATACATTAGAATCTTTGTTGCTTTAACATTAAGCTATGATTCCAATGGTGCTAATTTTGCTGCAGTGACACTAATACGCAAGTACCTACAATTTTTAATATATGAAAAAAAATGCTACTTACAGCTCCATGACTTCTTTTTCTTTCTTGGCAAACTTCGCTAACTCATCAATGGCTTCATCCATGCAAACAGTAGAATCAACATCAAAGCAGACAGCATCAGCTGCCCGCCACAGTGCTCTGGTCAATATTTCAGGAGTAGTCATGATGGTATACAAATCACTATAGCAACATTAAAATACTGGAAAAATATAAGAAAATAATGTTAAATAAAAAATAATTGTATGGGGTTTTAGTAGTATTACAATTGGGTTAAGATTATATCAATATGATCAATAGATTTTGAAACTTTTACATGTACTAACACCAACAACCCTTTACATTTTTTCAACAATTTTAACACACATACGTACAAAACATTTAAAAAACAATAATAAAGATTGATGCAATGAAATGTAAATTAATTCAATTCATGCAGATATCAACATAAAATTTAGTTACATCAAATTTCAAAGATTATAAACTTATTTTTAAGCATAATGTGAAATTTATTTTTGTATATTTTAACTGATATACTATCACAGAGGAGGCCAACCCAAATTACTTTGCAGGCCACTTCGGGGAAAAACATTATAATCACACAGGTTGCATACAAAAATATATATCTTTATATTAGATTTGGATCCATTACAAACATTTCTTGAGTGAAAATTTAAAATGGAATTGTTTATTATTATTGTTTTCCTTATTTTTCATGTATACAAACATAGATAATTTTATAATAATGGGTACTTATGTATTATCACAACCTATTGCCAACATTATATGAAATGAAGCACCTGGTTGCCAATTCAGTACATAATACACATAGGAAATCAGGGTTGTCAACTTGGTAAGTTATTAATAAAGTTGGTGATTCTTGCGATAATTTGCAAGTACCTAATAATGCAACTATCAAATATGCCTAGCTCTGCCAATAAGCAGCACTATAAAGTTACAGGAATCAAGTGTGATGCTGTGGTGGGTTGCTGCAATGCAATGCTGCTCACTTCTAAGTATGTCTAAGAACAGAAGCAATGAAATAAAATAATAAACAGTTATGGGATATATTTGTTACAAAACACTTTTCTAAAAACAAAAATATTGCACCAAATAATTGTATTTTGTAAAGTTATGATGAATCTCGCAAGCCACGGGTTGGCAACCCCTGTTTATTACAATCATAAAAAGAACTTTTTCTGATTGTAGTTATAATTTTTTCTTGACAAAATAATTCGATTTTTTTATAAATTATTCTCACTATTAAATGTATTAATACTAAATTACTGTGAAACAATAGGCAAGAAAACAACAAGTCAGAATAGAGCAAAATAAAATACTTTAAATTATTTAACTCTTGTGTTAATGAACAAAAACAATACTCCAAAAACAAATATCACAGGGAATATTAAAACATGCAACACTGCTTACACTGAGTTCTAACATAAAACTTGATAAAAATATAAAAAATTAAATAATTGTAGGTGTTACATGTAAAAACCGTTTTTTAATTTTTTTTTATCCAAAATTTTTCCATTTGTATGCATTTTTTTTTTTCAATTTAAAATGAAAAAACGCGTTTTTATTCTTTGAAAAAATTGTACTTAAGATTAATCAGAAGCTTTAATTTAAATAAAATTTAACAGTAGTGATAAAAAAAAATTCTAAGACAATGCGATAAATTAAAAATGTTTAGAAGAACTCTTGTCGATCAAGATCAAAAATCGCAACAAAAAAAACCACTCATTTATTTAATTTTAAAAAATGTTAAAAGCTTCAGAAAAATCTAAAACACTGTAATATTTTTGAGTAAGTTAAACACTCCATAACTAACTTTTTACTAATGAGAAGGAAGGAAAAGTGAGAGAAGAAGGAAATAGCCGGAGAGAGATAAGAAATCAAAAACATAAACAACCTTACGTAACAAAGTTTCCGGCTATTCGAAAGTTATTTAACAGCTGCAGAATTATGCAATAGTTTCGCAATAAGAAAGAAATGTCTTGTTTACAAGGAACTACGAATAAATACATACAAATCAGACGTATTACATAATAATTTCATAAAAAAATCAACAATTACTTTGTTTTTGTAATTTTTGCAGGTAACTTTCTCCAGGAACAACGCAAACTACCTTGAAACTTCCTTGAGCTCATTTGTTTGTTTACTTCTTTTTTGATGTCAAACTAGAAATTGCCATACTTCATTCCAAAAATACTCTTTTGCACAGCACGTTGCCATTTAAAATAAACTTTGATAAGAACTGCTATCAACAGTCCATTAAGAATGGTATCAAGATGGGATAAAATAGCCTTTGTTGTTCCATATCCCGCAGAACCTGTAACTGTAGTATCAAGATGCAACGATTGATAAGACATGCTTGAATCTAAAATCTTATTTTGTTTCAGGTATTTTCTCTTTGGTCAGAGGACCAATAACGAAACTATATTATATTTTTTCTCTCCTTCCGATGTTCTCTTACTTTAATAAAAATTATTTCAGTAATTAATTTATGTGTGATGCTGTAACACGTACTAAATCCTTTTATTGTCCAGCTTCTTTTAAGTTTATAATAATCATGGTAAATTGTCATGGTCACGAGCTCGTAGCCGGCGCTATGTCTGTCGAGTCGTGAGTTCTAGCCCTAATATATCTGAAGACCCGTCACGACGTAGAGAGGCTGATGTACATTTAAGTCCGTCGAGGCTCAAAGTCCTCACTTTGACATGGTGGGAGAGTGGAAAGTAAGGTGCCAGTTCTCATACAATCCGTCCTCTTGTCATTTGACCGTCAAAATTACTATATTCGTCACTAAGACTTCGTGTGGCCTCAAAATGAGATGTTTGTAATGTTAAAAAAATAAAACAAAATTGATTTCTTATTTTCTCGAAATCTGTATTATTTTATTAATATATTTTGCATTATATTTGAAAAACAGGAGAAAAATTCCTGACTTCGATGGAAAACTTTGCACGAATCATTTCCAGAACTTCTGCGGATATCGTGGTTCTAAAACATTCTTAAAATCTTAAATTTTAAAATTTCAGAATTGGCAAGCGCATTGTAATATCAAATGCTTTCAAGTGTTTATGGTAACTATGGTAGTCGAGTGGTCGTGGTCGCTCAATTTTTATTCAGCAGCTAATTATTACGCACCAGTTAATTTGGAAAATTTTAAGATACTGACTAATAGAAGTTTGACTATATTTTTGATTCCTGAAATGAAAGAATTTGAGGCAGGGGGGGGGACAGAAATTCGCAATTAAATCTTCCTCAAAACCGTACATATAATATACTTCACTTCTCTTAAAAGCAAATGGCAAAATCCCATGCGTTGTAGTGTGGGATGAGAAAAGAAAATAATTACACGTTCTATTCGAAACTCATGCAATTGGTAACACTCACGATCCATCTTTACCTGTTAAATCCAATAATGAGCTGCACTCTTTCCCGTCAAAATTTACTACTCACAAAAGAAGTTTTATCTCTGTTCCTGACAAAAAAAATATGTTATTTGGAGGGAAAAAATCCAATTTTTCTCTGAACCAAAATTTTAAAAAATTCGGCTTTTGAAATAATCCGTTGATTTGGGTTTTATTATTCGTTGAAAAGAGGTTCTTTGCCTTCATTTTTATCAGGGGAAAAGAAAAATTCATTACATCAAAAAATTCGTTAAATAGGGGCTCGTTAAATCGAGATGTGACTGTATATATGTATAAGTAGGTGGAATCCATTTTTCTCATTTAAAACGAAAAAGGGGAGATTGGAGATTTTTTGAAGCAGAATATTTGAATAACTGCATGATGCAATGCATATAATTCTCTAAAAACAATTCATATTTCTTCAATAACAGATTATTGCGTGCGAAGCGTTCTTTCACCCACGCCTCGCAGCTGTTCATCGGGTCGCTGTGACGAACATTTATCACCCCTACCGAACTTACTGATAAAACACGTGACGTATGTGGGACAGCTGTTTAATCGTAATTTCTATTAAGGCATCGTACACGTTAAAGGGAACAAACGACAGTGATCGCAGAGAAATTGTTGGGGGAACCGCAACGTGCTCAAGTGATTTCACCGAGAAGTACACAAATATTATACTTGAAGCAATGAAAGAGAAGCGAAAGTGTTTGATTATAAATGCCAAAGAGATTTTGTGAAGCAAAATCTCATTGGCATTTGTAATGATCACTATGTTCAATGTATGAAAGAGAAAAGAAAATTTTTTCATTGTTATTAAATGTACAGAGTGCCCTAAATATAAGTATTAAAAATTAAAAAGCAACTGTGTGTAGTCTGGACTAAATATCGGTATATTTGATTTCTTGTATAAATTTTCTCAGCATCCTCATATACCACATATGTTTTAAGCTGTATACATTTACATGCAATAATAATGTAATCTACCAAATTAATAATGAGGTTTTCCCTTTTTACTTGATATTTTCCCCCATTTTTAATTAAAAATAGTACGAGAAGAGTTTTAAGCAAAATCTACATTTTAAAAAATTGATTTTTTTTTTTGACGAATAAATATTGCATTTATATTTATGAGATAGTTTCTTTTTATTTCTATATTTATTTTTTCCAGGGAATATTTTTGTTTTCATTTTTTGTGGATTTTTTTAATTTAATATGTCAAGGTAAATAAAATATATTTATTGTTAGTTTAACTATCATATGGCTTACATTTTAATTAAATTGTCAGAGTGCGCCTTAAGTTAGAATTTTAAGAGGAAATATTTTGAATTCATTATTTCAGATTAATTTCTTGAACACTCCATTTTTTCCACTTTATAAGTAAGAAAAAAATTCCAAGGCAATGATATACGTACCAATATATTGAAATATTTATTTACGATTATGCGTTAAATGAATTCTTTCTGATACGAAAATGTGTTTCCATCTTAGTTTTGCAATGTTAAGTAGCTATCTAGGATGAACAATTCCATTAGTAAAACGTTTTTATATTGAATAACCTCCCCTTGATTGCAGAAAATTCTTTAAAAATCATTGAAGTCATCAAGCCATTTTTTTGTAATAAGTATAATACATATAAGGTGTTAATAAGGAGCGAGTAAAAAAATTTACTCGAAAGGATTACAATTTCTATATCCTTCATGTTTTATTATTTCTTCTAATAAAAATTAGTAATTGCCAAAAACTTCAGTAAATTTTATCTTCTTCAATTGGTTCAATGCATCAGAATGATTTTGAATTTCTAGTCTGGATAATATAAATGTTAGCAACATTGTAAGTTTTCAACAAAAATTATTTTTTCTTCTGTCCTGGGTTCTCATATTCCCGATATTAACCTTTGATTATTATAATGCCGTTGTTCACGAGTGACATTCATTATACTTCAGTATTAGTTCCTAATATCAAAAATATATTGTCCTTATATATACATCACTTCTCATCAACTGCAGTGAACTGTTCAGGATTTATTCAATCAAATTGCACAGATGCAAAATAGTTATATAATGATTCCTTAGATAATGATCCCCCCTCCTTCCTCCAAGTGAGACCCTTGATAATCAACAATATTCCAGATTAAAAAAAAGTTAATCTATGCATAGTGATGTCGAGAAAGACGACAATCACAAAATCTTCGAAAATCTCTTCCAAAATTTAGAAGAATATTGTCGAACCCCATTGATAAAATACATAACCGAAGATTTCAAAGCAAGCTTCTCAATTTTTTTTTCCTTACATCAGCTGCTAACGGATCTTAATAAGTTCTTCTTGATAAGTCACTTCCAGAAACCTAAAAATTTGACTGTTAGAAATACAAGGCATTTTACAAAATATGTCAAACAGTTTTTATTCCTAAAATATCAGAACATTCACCAATTAATTCGCATGCTTGTCTTCAGAAATCTGCACCAGAAAAATAATAATAAGGAAAAAGAGTTCAGAGGAACATTTTAGTTTTTCTTAAACCATTTGCATGAACAAGTATAATGAACTAAACTGAATTACACATAAATGGCGTGTACAAAGGTAGGACTTAGGTAGTGGGGATAGCTACCACCATATCAACTACAAGTAGGATACAGGGCCCCTAAAATGTGTAACTACAGTCCCATTTAAAGGGCTGTCATATCTAAAAAAAGAGCCGAGAACGAATTTTGATACAGGGTCCACTCAGAACTAGCTACGCCAGTAGGCTTAAGGGCTCAAATCTTATTCTCTTTTAGCATAACAAATTTTTAATTTTTAGCTTAGAGATCACGCCTCGGCGCTTTCCTCAACATACTTTTGAAACACGAGTGGGAAAATGGCGGCCCAGGTAAAAATATTTTTGTTTGCCCACCATGAGTCAGAAAATCAAATATAGAGAAAATGATCTATGTATTTGGGTCGGCATATATTTTCAAGAAAAATTTTTCTTGCAAGATGATCAACAAGAGTAGATTCAGTTGTGAGATAGCTGATAATTACTTGCAGGCTTTAGTGAGAATTTAAACAAGCAATCTATTTCTAGTTTTAAAAAAAAGTGTAAAAAGACGTGATATATAGGGTACATTTGTCTCATTAAGCTGGTTCTAAAATTAAATATCCTTGAGCAGCTAGATGATTCGAAGTTAGCACAATAAATTAATTGAATAAAACTGTCCCTCTTTTATATAACTTATATTAATTTTTAGATACAATTCATACCTTTTTTGAGATGTAAACTAATGAAAACAATCATTTTTAAAAAGAGGTGTGGCCTTCCAATATCCTCCACTTCCACAATGTAGACCTCAAGCCAAAGCAACTGCCCACCCCTGTTTTAGAAAGTAACTCTTAGTGGAGGGAAGTCTGAGTGTGTCAATGCTCAGGTGTGTGTGTTAAAAGGATATTAAGTGTTCTTCAGGGGCTATATATTTTCAAAAATAACATTTTAATGTGTGTTCGAAATGATGTTGCTAACTTTTGAATTTTTGTTAATTCTCTGAGAAGTTCAGTTCTTTCAATTTAAATAAATAAAAAATTTTGATAAATATTAGAAAAGAATTAGAAAAAGCGAACTGTGGTTAACCTTTCCGGTTGAAAAAATAACTAATTCAGGTCATCATTTATCTCAAGATGGAACAAATCCTCAAACTTGTATAGGCTTAATCCCTAAAGCAACAATCAAAGTTTTAAATAACTCTAAGGGGCACATGAAATTAATAGTGTTGATTTTAAGATCTCCTTACAAAATCGCACGCTATTTTCCAACTTTTAACACTAAAAAGAGCACTATAGCTAATGAAAAAAGAAAAGTAATGACTTACTTTAATCGAAGTCAATGGACCGTCGGGATTGGCTTCTGTGAATAGAAAGAGACAGCGGTAAGATATCGAGACAGTTACGGCATTGACCTTGAAGTAGAGGTGGAAAACGTCATAAAATGGAAAAATATGCGACTACTTGATCCAAGATAAATAACCTGATATTTTGATGTTATGAAAGGAAGTAAATGATAAGCATTCATCAGCAGATGAAAGCCTAACGTCATACGGATTCCAATCTGTCGTTTGAAAACAGTGACAATAAAAATCGTCACAACACCAGGAATTTGAATAAGGAGATTGGAGATTCCTTAGAGAAGACAAAATTAACCCAATTTGCTTCCTTCAATATTTTTCTGAAGGAGTTAAGATAAACGATAAAAGTTAATCAAGCGCCACATTCAGTATTTCAAGTGTCAAATTAAGCAACTTCTAACCATGATTTACGAGTATCAATATAAAACAAGAAAAAAGAAATTTATAGTCGATTCCTACTTTGAATGGATGAATAGAAAGTATTTTATTGACGATTGAAAATTTGAACAAGATATATGTATAGGAAGAGAGTGAACTAATAAAAAATAGGAACTGGAAAAAGAACAAGATTTGTCTGCAATGTTGTAATAATGCACAACCGGTTTAGATAATTTGACTGAAAAACCGGTTTTCGACACCAACTTTTATCATTGTTTTAACAGTTACATTGTTACAACAATGAAGACGAATCTAAGTTGACGTCAAAAACCAGTAATTAATTTAATGAATTAATATTTGAAAAAAAACTGTATTAACATCAAGTGTCATCCACTACAAGTTTAAAAAAATTATTTGAATTTGATTGAATGAATAGAAAGTATTTTATTAACGATTGAAAATTTGAACAAGATATATGTATAAATAAATGTATATATATAGGGAGAGAGTTAGCTAATATACAAGGGGTGATCAAATGAAAAGGTACGAAACGATATAAAAATGAAACAGTTAAATATTTCCATATTCCGCCAAGGGAGAATGTAGCGAGACATCTCGGGATGCCATTGGAGACTCTGACTGGGATCGGATCATGCGCGGGTGCCCGCATGCGCAGGAGAGAGCAAAGGCTCTTATAAAAAGCGGCGTCCAAATGATGCGAGCACAGAATTACTCGAGCACAGAAAAAGCATTAACTCCGATGTGTACTGTGAGACACTCTGGCGCCTACGCAGGTCCATCAAGAACAAAAGACCGGGGCTGCTCACGGAGGGTGGGGTTCTGCTCCATGATAACGCGCGTCCACACGTCTCCAGAGTCACACAAATGGAACTGGACAAGTTCCAATGGGAGACGTTGGACCATCCGTCCTACAGTCCGGACATGTCACCCTGCGATTTCCATGTGTTTGGTCCACTGATGAAACACCTGAAAGGAAAGCGTTTCAACTCGGACGACGTACTCAAGGACACTGTGAAGGACTGGGTCTCGTCCCAGCCACAGGAATTCTGGGAACAAGGAATCCTGCGGCTTGTTCATCAGTGGGATCGTTGTGCTCAGGCCTATGGTGTATATTTTGAATAAAGTCTATATTTGTGTACCCACCGTGTCGTTTCGTACCTTTTCATTTGATCACCCCTTGTAGTAGGAATTGAAAAGTTGAAGTAAAACTAGTTTTGCCTTTTGTGTCATAACATGTGAGATTTAGAGTATGAAAAATACAAACCATATTGATTCTTAATAATTCAAAAGGAATAATTTATTTATTTACTATTCTACATGAGAGTTATTTTTTACTTTATTAAGGCAATTGTGTGTACATTGCATATATATGTGTGTGTGTATGTGTTTTACCTACCCGCTTCTCTGGTATTTCGTGTTGTTGCATGACCACATATCAGGGATGGTGAACCATTGGCAAGCGTGGCACGCCAGCGATCAAAATGGTTTGCCTTTTATTTCAAAAATAACTAAAATTCACTGTGAAGTATTACAAACAAACACGAATGATCGGTCGTGGGGCAGGCGGGGGCGGCGAGCAGATCGTTTCTTCTTGTGTTGCCTTGGTTGCATTGTGGACTACAATTACTTATGACGCGAAGTTTGTCTACGCATAGTATAGTCTATTTCATTGACACAACTGTATTTTAAAGTTTTTTGTGTTGTATTTATGATTTTTAAGTGTTATTTTACATGGCTAATTCAGCAAAAGAACAAAAAGTGCAAGATAGTAAGTGTAACAGAGAATTTCAAGTTTGATGAATCTAGAAATATATATGGCATAATTAGTAAAGGCGGAAAGCAATGCGTGTCTTATGTCCTGGAACAGTGGTATGCAGAATATCGTCTGTAAAACGCCATTTTGAAACAAGCTTAAATCCTCTTGTCAAAAAAAAATGAACCATAGCAAAAATAATTAATTGCTTAAAAACAGATTGGCAGATGACTCGAATTGAGCATGCATTCTACTAAAAGAGTAACATCCTTACAATCTTAATATAAAATATTTATTATCCATTCTCAACAACAGAACTCACACTAATGTTACTTTAACTTGAATTACAGGTATAGCTAAAACATGTACAACTATACACTGCAAAAGTTATTTTTTCGTAGTAAATAAAGAGTTTTGTGTTCTTAGTATTTAGTTTTATTATTTTCCCAATAATCACAAGTCAAAATTATTTGATGGCATGTCTGTATCTCATTAAACACTTCTTTAGAAAAAAATTGCAAGTTCATCCATAAAGGTTCGCCGCCCCTGTAACAGGGGTGGCGCGAGACTTGAACTTAATATGGGCAAGATACATTTCGCGAGGCCCTCTCGTGACGTAAGAAAAGGGTTCATAAAATTAAAAAACCCAGTTTTTTTTTTCATAAAGAAAACAACCAAACTTTTTACTCATATTTCTTTTGCACATTAAGAATACATGGTACCCAAAAAATTATCAAACTATCGAAATTTCTTTTATTGACTTATTTGATACCACGTATCTTTATAAACATGCTTGCAAAATTTCAAAGCTTTTCCTGCATTTTTTATTAAGTTATGGAGCAATATTTGATACTGGACAGCAGACTAAATAAAACTGCCACGTCCACATTTCAGATCATCTGCTAGAAAAGAGCCTGATAAAAAATGAATTAATTATTTTTCTACCGCGACTAAATGAGACTGACATATGTAGAATTATATATGCAGTAACAAATCATTTTAAGAAAGAATTGTGCAATTCATGTAAAAATTCTAGTTTGTGTATTGTTTATTGGGGGGGGGGGAGAGAAATGAATTTGGTCAAGATTTAAAAGTTGTGCGTGATTTTTATATTATTATGAATGAAATTGCAACTTCACAAAACGGATTCTCCCAAAGCACAAATATTAAATCTCATTTTGATAACTCAGTGATTAGATAATTTTTGTTCAATTTCGCATCGTCAGAGCTCAGGTGCCTCCATCTGGAGAGGAAACTGGGCGTCAAAATTACTTGCGGCAATTGGTATCGCCTATACGGTGTCGCACTAAAAAGTGATATCAGCTCTTGGGGAATGAACTCGGTCTGCAAAGGTAAAAAATACCAATACGCAGCCCCATTAGAAAAAAAATTGATAATTAAAAATCTAATTTGCAAGAATAGCAAAACTCTCCCATTTTAATATATTTGTTTTTGGTCATATATATATAAATTACACTGGTGTGCAAAAATTAAGGACGAGATGGTTTTTTCAATATAACTTTGTACAAAATCATTCCAAATCAACACATTTAATACCGTAAGATCCCCAATACGTAAGGACATGAGTAATGTAAGCAACACTTACTAAAAGAGAAATCAGAGGGATAAAAAGAAGCTTTATTGAAAAAGTAGCATGGAGCGCAATGCGACTGAAGGCCGAAACATCCCTGTGATGGGTGTCCAGCAAGAAATATCCGGTCTTTAGTAGGGGATATGATCTCCCCTGACTGCTAGGCAGGTTTCACAGCGTCTGCCAATGCTGAGAATGAGGGTGTCAATGAGTTGTTGAGGCATTGCTGTCCATTCGTCTTGCAGCGCCAATCGAAGCTCCGGAATCGTTACTGGTGGTAAGGTACGAGCTGCCAAGCGTCTGCCTAGAAAATCCCATACATGCTCGATGGGATTGAGATCCGGAGATCGTGCCGGCCAATCCATACGTTCAATATCCTCACTCTCTAAGAGCTGTTCGGCATAGCTGCAGACAGTAGTCCTGCTTCAGTCCATAGCTCAGAAGTGGACGACAATGCATGAAAATGGGGAAAAAGAAACTTTAGTCTCGAACCCGGGCCCCCGAAGAGGCGTGCCCCGATTTCGACTGGAGCCCCGTAACTCCGGAAATTACACGAATTTACACAAACAAAGACCACCTGTCGATAGCACGGGTCGAGTTGCGTCTACGTATACAATTTCATGGTTCTGGGGTCGAAGGTTACCATATTTTTTTATTAACTCGCTTTCTTGTATGTCTGTCCGGGTGGAATTTTGTAATTGATTTTAAACTAACTTCCGTATGAGCTAGAGACTTGAAATTTGGACTATAGCTCAGAAGTGGATGACAATGCATGAAAATGGTTATAAAAACATGGTCGTAAAAAAAAAATAATTATGAAGAAAACTATTTAATTTAAAATGGTTACTTTCAAAAATCCATGCATAGGTTCAGCAAAATTTCTAAAATGTTTATATTTGTTCAAATCAATTTCAAAGTTCAAAAACGATGTATGTTGGTTATAAAATGCCGCTGCTGTTGTTTTATTTTGTCGTCCATATCGCTTGACCATTCTGAGAATAATTCATTTCGAATCTGAACATCCAAAATGAAATTCACAAACCATTTCTATCACGCATTTTATCCCTGCGTTATTAGCATACGCAATAGATATCTTTTAGTCACTATTTGTTATTTCCTCTGTAAATAAATATGTCACGATCTGCTTTTTCTTTAAATAAATACGACGGAAAACATTCGTCGTGATTACTCATCTTCAACTAGAGTCTGAATAGTAATCATTTCATTTATTTTTCTACTCTTCTAAAGACAAGTTTATCAAAGCAGTTATGATATGGTATATCAATATGGCGTTGTGATGAAAAAATATTGCCAACATTTGTGAGATCACATAAGACAAGAATTATTTAACATAAGAAAGAAGTACTTTTTAATAAAACAATAAATTTCAAACTACTTTCCGTTACAACTTTTTCAATAATGCCATCATCTAAGGTTTATTTTTGATTATCTAAGCCAGGGGTGGGCGACTTGTTTGGGAAGAGTTCCACTATATATATTTGATAAAAAAAAATAATTTTAAGTGTCACTTTCAACAAACAAATGTGGAAAAGTGAAGAAATGTTACTTAAAAGCTTATTATGGGATTTTTACGCAAAAAGCACCTTTTTTAATGCAAGTCCGTAATCGAAATTTAAAAACAATAATAAATAAGACGAAAGTACAAATTTAGGTTTTTATTTTAATAAACTTTTTACAAGTTTAATCAATTAGGTTAGGTATAAAATAAAAGTGAGTAACTTGAATAATTTAATTCAGAACTAGCTGGCATGTCTCGGCGTTGCACGGGCTTTTCTACTTTTACAAATTTCCCCTTCCCTTCACAAAATCAGCATGGCCAATATTCTTTTTCGAAATTACTTTGACTTCTATATTTATTTCCCCTCCGCTAAGCCCGGCGTTGTACGGCGGAGTTTATAACTTAATCGCCATGAGAACTTCCTCTTTCCCTCATGACGCCAGAACTTCTGTGTGGGTGTGTACACGTGCGATGTGAGTGCATGGTCCGGCATCGCTCGGGCTTTCTCGTTTAACATTTTCCCTTCCCTTCAAAAAATTAGCACTTCCAAAATTCTTTTTGGAAATTACTTTGACTTCCCTTAAAGATGCCTACAAAATTAGTTTGTTATAGGTGCACATCAGCTGTATAGTTTCGAGCTATATTTATTTTATTATGTTCTTAGCAGAAAGCATTTATTCACTAACATATTTTGATCCAAATTTTGAGGGGTTTTGTCTGAGACAACCCATTTCAATAAAATTGTAGGAAATAAATATTTACTTTTTCGAATTTTTTTAAAAATTTTCGGCATGTTTTCGCGTGTTTCTTTTACAACTCCACCGTGCCACGGTTTGGCCTCTCCTGATTTAAACCCTCTTTCATATTACTGATAGAACAGTACAAGCCACCATAAAATACTTTTATTAAGTGTGCATTTTTAGTGCTAAATATTCTTACCTTTCAAATAATTTTGAAATTACGAAATCCGTCAACCAATCTCCCCCCCCCCTCAACTTTTTCTAAGTTCAGTGATTATGGTCACGAACTCGAGGCCGGCATGTGGCGAGTTCGAGTCCTGGTGCCACTGAGTCCCATCGCGTAGTGGAAGCTGATGCACATTAAATCTCCCTTAACGTCATGTGGTGAACCCCAGTTCTTAAAAATCGCTGAGGTGCATTATTTTATGCCTCATAAATACAATTAAATCTATTTTTTAAAAAAATATTCAATCAATCAATAGATTTCATTTTCAGTATAAAAAGAAACAAATGATAATGAAACAAAACAACAGTTCAAAGTTAAAATATACATTCAGCTTTTAATATAAAATTCTGCCTTAAAAAATTTTCTTTTTTAAAAACAATTCCAATTACAGTCGCTAATTCAAACCTTCGATAATACGAACCTCTCGCTAATTCGAAGTATATGCTCAGCTCCTAGAAAAACTCTTGATATTTCGAGATAAAATAATACGTTTTGGTACCCTCAATATTTCGAAGTAAAATCTGTGGCTTGCCAGACTATATCACGCGATAATTCGAAGTTATCTTATACAGCTGTCTACAATTCGAACACTCACTATCATGTACAGTCCTGTAGTTAACACGTTAGAGCTTACATGTTTTGTCTAAAATTGTCTATGCGTATCTCCCCTGTAACGTAGCCCCTATGATGGACATCTGTCTGCCATCCCTTCTTTGTGTTTCCCTGTTCCTCAAGCAAAAAGACACTTTTGTTGCTTTCCTTCAAATAGACAATAGACCGGCCACACTTGTTGTCTGCCATCCATATCTTTCGTTTAACACGTGGCCTTGCTACACATGTGTTCAGAAAGGATGTTCCGTTATCGTGAAAAAGAGATGCATAAGATTGTGTATTTTTGCGTTGGAGTGACATAACGATTTACGACTCATCTGTGTTACTTATGGCACGTAGACATTCTCAAATAGGGCATGGGCTGGACTGAACTCTGCCTTGAAGAACAAATGGTGTTGAGGACAGCGTCTGAGGAAACCGACCTTTTTTCGTCAAAAAAGATGTACAATATGTATTTTTTTCAATAATTGTTTCTTATATATAAATGTATTATTTTAATACTGAACTTTTAACTTCTGTTTAATATTTATACTAAACAATATGTACTTTTTAAAAAAAATTTTACACATGTACACAGTTGTTTTATTATAGTTTCAAATTTAAATGTGTTAGAAAAAAATTTCTCTGCGTGTAATTGGGGTTTTTTTTTCCTACCCTCATGATAATTCGAAGTTTTTCATTGATCCCTCCAACTTCGAATTATCGAGAGTCGCAACTGTATTATAAATCAACAATTTTAATTCGTCTTTTTAGAACTCAAAAACTGATGTGTAACATCTAATAAGTAATAAAATATTGGGAGATAATTTGATATCGATACGTTACGGACCTTTCACAACTAAATAGTTCTAAATTTTTGCCAAATTGGGACGATACATAACAATACAATTAACATTGGACCGGCCACCGAAGTTCTATTTAGCGCGATTCCAAAATCACGTCAAAAACGAATCGCACATCAATATCAAATTAGTACTAAATTTTGACAAAAAATAAAGTCAAGATTTGATCTGTATTGGAATTCTCGCGAGTTAAGACGTCAAGATAACGATAAATGCACGTGGTGCTAAAGTAAGATCCTAGCAATTTAGGAATATACACATTTTCAGTTTAAAGCTTTATAGTACGAATGTCTCAACTCTCTGGGTTACATGAAATTCTTAATTTTTTACCACTAGAACTTATAATTCACTGAACCATGGAATTTAAAACCTTTATTCCATTAAATTCAAATTCAAATATGTTTCACTCATTTTGGAATTTTGCTGCGATTCTTATGATTGATTGAGAAGATAATATGACTACACTTATAGTTTTGCTGTAAAGGAAATATTTCGCTCTTCTAAATTAAAATTTTTAAAACATGTTATCGGATAGATTTTTTTAAAAGATAAATTTTAATTGCTCTGAACTTTTGAAAATTGAGCTCCTTTGTTTCTAAATTGGTTTTTTTTTTAAAGAAAAATATAAACATCGCAAATTTATAATATTGGTGTTTATCCTGTATAGGATAAACTGGGGTCAACAACCTTTTAGCTATGATGTGCCAAACCAATCTGTCAATATGATTAAGGGTGCCACATTATAAGAATTATTTGAAAGAACTCTATTCCTTCGATAGTACATTCAGATTTAGAGTAGAGGTTAAAAATATAGATTTAACTTCAGAGTATATGTCCCTTATATATTTGCCAGCTGTGATAAATTTGCAAAAGCAGCTACGCGATGAGCAATTACAAAACTACATTTGTCACTTTAGATTTGATTCCAATTGTTTGACAAAAGGTGTTTCTTATATCCAGTAACAACTATTCTTACAACCATACTTCTTATCAACAAAAAATGTGGGCTGATAGAAAATGTCTGTACGCTCACCCCATGACATAAACCACGTACAACACAATCTTTTTGTTGTTGAATCCATGGAAGTGGCGCTCTTATCCGATTGGACAGAAACCGGTATCTTTGGTTCCGTAAGCGCGTAACTTAACCACTATACCAAAATGATCACCTTAGTTCGGGGGTTGTTACTGGCTTATATAGATGATACCACTATACACTTCTCCACTTGCGAGTCGGTGGATAAGAAAACGAATGATATAGTTGAAATGGCGAGCATGTTGCGTGAGCAGTTGTTGTTGTAATTGGAGGAGTTGCGTCAAGTGAGTCTGACGAGTTTGTTTTGCAGCGCCAAGTAAGACCTGTTAACCCAAAAACGTAAAATTGTCTCATCCCCTTTAGCTGAATGGCCGTTAGCGATCACATGTTTTCCGTGACGTTTAATCACGTGATCGGAAGTCGTCGAGGAGGATGTGACTTCCGGTCCAGTAGATATTTAAACGAGATGTTTTTGCTTTTCGTTCTCTCTCAATCTGATTTGCCCCAATGACCATTTACTCTCAATCTAATTTACGTTACGTTGATGCCCTCTCCTACTTTTGCTTGCAAACATGTATCATATGCTCAAGAGTCTAGTTTTTAATCTACTGTATTTCGGACCCTTGCTTGACTTGAATAAGTTATTATAAATTGAATTGTTGAATTATATATATATATATATTATCGGTTAATAAACAATTTCTGAGGGCATACATAGTCATTATTTAGGTTGTTTATTTCACTGTCCAATTCTGCTCCCATGTAGTTGTGGCAAAACAAGTCTGACGATTGTTTTTTGTTTTCTTTGGTTGCTCTTTTTGCGGGTAGATGGTGCCACGCGGACAGATCAGAAAATTGCCTTTTCCTGAGTTCAGCTAGGGTCACCAATGAAGTGGCGCTCTTATCGGATAGGACAGAGACCGGTACCTTTGGTTCGCTAAACACGTAACTTAACCGCTATACCAAAATGACCACCTTAGCACGGGGGTTGTTACTGGTTTATATAGATGGTACACCATATTCACTTATCTAAAAGTCTTAAAAACCACGAACATCAAACTTTCTTTCTAAGAGGCCATTTAAATTAAATATGTAGGATGAATTGTCACAATAATTAAACAAATAAAATGAGTTTTCCTTTTAAAAAAATGGACGCATTGTAAAATTAAAAGCATAATATGCATCGAATAAAAAACTTTACTCCTGTTGAAATCATACACTATATTTGTATATCGGCCCTTTCATGCAAAAAAAAAAAAAAAAATGTTTGAGGCAAAAAACAGACAGACAAAACAACTTTATGCGATAGCTTTGCTAAGTGAGTGCCATTGAGAATTGTACAATGTGCCACAGGTTGTGTGTTGACACCTAAGCTATATATAACATATCCATAGCCTTTTGGTACTCATCAGTCTAGAGACCATAGAACCAAACAGGGGGAAACAATGCCAAATTTTGTTCCATCAGTATCTGTAGCAAATATATATAAACATATAATATCGCCAATGTTTGTGTTGGTGACAACTCAGAAAAGAAGTCGCCAACCCACGGTCTGATAAGTAACTGTCTTTGTTGCTCAAGTATCCTATAAATGAATCTCTAGTATTTCAATCAGGATGTTGATGTTTTTAATTTTAACTGATGTAATTTTTGAAGAAGTTTTTTACCACTCGTTTGTAGTATTATTGTAAGCAAATTTTTTTTAACTGCAATGTACACTTTGAAGTTATCTATGCCACATATCATAAAGCCCGGAAACTCAGCAGAAAAAATGTCAAAATTTTCATGCAAATTCGTAATATTATACATCTTTTTATTAGGCTGTGTTTTTAAAATCTGAAAACATTGCAAGTTAAAAGGGGAAAAAATGCTTAAAGTGACTCATTTAATGGAATAATATAACAAGCAAAACACATTTTACACGAGAAAAACAAAGAATCAGATGCAAATGATAAAATACACTGCTCTATAGAGTGGTGAAATTAAAATACAACATTTATGTTGGAAACATTTATTTAAATCTGAAAAGATGTGTGGATGTGTGTTTCAAGTTAAGAGTACAATTCTTTAATACTGTGCAAACACTTCCTTGAGAATATTAAAAATGCAATATGGCTTTATTGAATGGCAATTTGATATTTGAATATAGTTAACACAGCCATCTAATGTAAAAAATTATATAATCCCTGGCTCATACGCGCACAAAAATTTATTTTAAGATTGATATACAGTTTGTATGAATACCCACCCAAGACAAATTGTCTTTTTTAGCAATGATTTCGATTTGTTTTCAAAAAAATTGGTGCATGAGAAACCTGATATATGACAATGAAATGAGAAAAAAATTTTCATAATTTATTTTCAGCTGATTTTTCATAATTATCAAAGGAATTCCGAACAAGGAGAAATATCACACTTTTAATTTCAGAATTAAAAATATTATCGGAGCACACACACACAAATAAAATCTAATATATTAAATAAAATTTAGGCTTCTTCCTACTTTATTCACGCCACCAAATAAAATATGAACAACCAAGAAGTAGCAAACCATAATTTTTTTTAAGATATGGGGGGGGGGGGGGTTGCAAAAGCTGATGTTTATCAACAAAGTTTCCATACTTTTAGGGTTTGCTTGGGACCTCGGTGGTTTTTTCGAATCCCAGGATTTAATTTTTGTCTGAATTATATTTGAAATTTTTTTTCGAAGTATATTGTGAATCTGGTGTTACATTGTGAATGCATCTTAAAAAACTTATTTTGTACTGCATACGTGTTTAAACTTGAAGGGTTCGAGGCGGAAGTGTATGTTAAACCGTGAAATTTGATGTTTTCTTTATTTACTTCTGTAACTTTCTACCCATCGCGAATGGGGTCAGAAAACGGACATTTCTCCCACCCACAAGATGTTCGGTGTCAGCTAACTTGAAAGGGGACAGAGGCAATTAGAATTCTTGGAAGATATCTAGCTACAGGAAATGTTTTATTTTACTCTTCTGAATCTGCTCTCATTTTCGATGCTTGCATTGATTTTGAAGTTATTTTTCTCAAGCACTTTATGCAATCTATTATTTTTAAAGTCTTATTTTTATAATTAATTAAAAGTTTATGATGAATTTTTAGTATTATTAACAAAGGGCAAGCGTCATAACGTTACAGTCATTCAAAATCCTAACGATGAGAGGTTAAAGCTCGAAAAGAGCTAGGTACTCTGGTCATTATATTTTACTCTTGAGTGAAGTTGCTTGAGATTCAAATAAATTTTTGTTATATCTACCATCAACAGACTCATTTTCGAATAAATTGGAATGCTGAAGTTAGTCCAAATCAATCGTTTGCATTTAGCTCGTCTGAAATAGCAACAAGTAATTATGTTTTTAATTTTGATGTATTTTTATATAAGATATAAATGAATATACAAATACTGTAGTACCTCTTGTAAGATACTTTGAATAAGGCACAATTAATGTTGGTATGGGGCCGTGGGTAGCCTAGTTGTTAGAGCATCGGACTCCAGACCGGAGTTCGATGCCACTAAATACCAAGAGTACGTGCTCGTTAAATCAGTGGGTCCGAAAGTCTTGTGGGCGGTCGCAACAGAAACCACGAGTGCTGGGGGCTGGAGAATATTTCCTCTCCCTTCAGTTCCATGACAAAATTGTGCAGGTGGAGATAGGTGGTGTCGCCATCTATCGTTAAGTCCAACCTGTCTCACAGGCAATGGCAACTTTCATTCCTTCCCCCTGCGGGAAGAACACGACAACAACAATGTTGGTACTGGTCGCTTTGAATATGGATCTTATGTATTTACCTCCACTTAAGGAAATTCTATTTAAGTTAGGGTTTGCAGCCCCAGAATCCAGGTGTTTCTTCAAATCCCAGGATGTAATTTTTGCCTAAATTATGTTTTGAAATTTTTTTTCTCATAAAATTTATATAGAGAGCTTCCATTTCCGAAATGGGACATTGCGCAACATTCATTGCTATTCCCAAGTAATAAAAAAAATGTAACTCATTTGTTTAATGTGTTTACAAGCTTTTATTTAACTTGCAATGTATGTATGTATGTAATTGGTTCGGGTGGAATCTTGCAACTCAATTTTGAAGCTGATATCTTCAACTCATTGGGCTGAAATTTTGTATGCCCGTTTAATTTGGATGACTATCCATGTTTTGACCATTTATATTCCGATACTAGCTTTTACCCGCGGCTCCGCTCGCGTTAATGTCTTTAAATAACTGTCAAAGTCGTAATCATTATCATTAGAAAGTAAATAATATAATATGGTAATTTTTTTATTGCTTGACAGGAACCAATAAATTTAAAAATTCTAAAATTGAGCTTACTTTAAAAAAACTGAAAAACGTAATTTATTATAGTAATTAACTACAAATATTCATAACTTAAAACTATCAATATTTTTAAAAATGAAAGTATCTGCTTTTAATACATAATTCCTCTTTAAAAGAACTAAAAAAAAAAACTATTCTACTGTATACCATATTATATGTTCTTCTGTCAGTTGCAAATATGTGAAGATTTGGGAATTGGACACACCAGATCAGGCTACATATAGTTGACCATGGGAAAAACATTGCTTTTCCAATGTACCCCTGCTACCTGAAATGTTAGCTTTGTTAATAGCAACAGTAAAACTGTAAGTTGAACTCGTTTGAATTGAAACGGTTGGTCACTGTGGATACTTGGAATTCGAGGTGATAAACTATCCCTTTTCATGACATCGTTCAAATATTGGCACCAAGTATATTCTGCATCAGCTTTGTGATCCAGAGCCTCGTTCCTTTACATGGTCGAGGAACATCGAGATTTTGCATAATGCTTGGTACATTTAGTTTTAATTGAAGTTTATGTGAGGCATACCCTGTTCAGGTGAATTTAAGAACTCCGTGGGATCTGAAGTGCTTTGTTCTTTTATCCATGATTGTATTCATGATAAATATTTCTTCGATTCCCTCCCCTGCACGTCGTTTAAATTTTCAATGTTGATTTTATGGACACTATCATTGTTAGGCGCCAATATTGATCTTGCGCACAACCACTGATCCCAATTTTAAATTTGTTGCAAGCCCGGGTAAATTTGAGCAATAAGATTTACATCATTTCTTTCTACATTACAAAATTCTCTGAAAGTAAAATATAACCTCCAGCATTTGCGTCCAAACATCCA
>BMAO01005567.1:0-68252 GCA_019973975.1 Trichonephila clavata | reverse complement strand
AGGAGACCCAGAAGGTTGGAGCGGAGAGAGCACAGCCCTAGGACAAGGTCATCCAGTACAGAGGCCGTGGTTGGAGACAAAGCCTATGCAGATTGGATCTAAAGATTAGCCAGGTTCTATAATTCTAATTTGTTTATTTTCCCTCTGACAGACAGTTCAGAGTATTTTCCATGTGGGCTAGTCTAAAATTTTTGTTTTGTAAAATTCGCGTACAAAAGTTGTCACTGCTTTGTGTGCGTTTTCATATCGATTGAAAAAGCTTTTGTGTTTAATTATTTTCCAAATTGTGCAAAAACATTTGTTGGATTGCATTTGTTTTGCTACACATTAAAGACGTGGTTTTATATGTGAGATTACTTGTATTGTTTGTTGTAATATATTGTATGTGAAAAATGTATATATTTTTGTGTGTAATTATTAAGATTTATAAGTAGTATCTGTTTTCGGGGCGCAGCGAAATTAGGATTGCTAAAAAGAACATTAACAGCGCAGCGCTATTGATTGGGAATTTTTGAAAATGAAACCAGATGAAGGTTATTTTGTCATGAGACCATATATATATATATATAATATAATGTATGCCATATTTCTGTCAATAAGGAAGTTGTATAAGGTTCTGTGCATTTAATGTCATGTTTTAGAAAGAAAATTGATATAGTTTCCTATCAGGGCAGCAGTCCCTGAACATATCGATGAGATGAAGGGATGATGTCGTATGAAGATATTATTGTAAAATTTTTATATTTATTAGTACTTAAAGTAAAGTGAATGTATAGGGTTTTTTCCTTAAGCCAAGTTTTTCCCCTGATCTTCGTCCGAATGGGATGCATTGTAGGGAATATATGTAAAAGATAAAGAAAATGGAGTGGAGTGCCCTTTTGAGTATTCATTTCTGTCTGTTAGTTTAATTAAAAATTCAGGAGTTAGAGAGTTAAAATTGTGTGCAGGTTCAGAGTTTTTCAGGCGTTCGGCGAGTTACGTGAGTACTTTCAGGTCGTTTAGACCTTCAATAAGTCACACTTTTTTCTCGGAGGGGGTTGTGACGGATTTATACGGTCTTAAACTAACAGTCTCTATTTTTCTTAAAAGTTTTATTTATATCAACCAATCTCCACCGGCAGCCAAGGCGTGATTTATTAAAATGAGATATTTTATATAAGTTCGGGTTTGTCGAGTTAAAGAAGGATAAAATGAAATGAGAAAGAGTTGTAAAGTGAAGATTTCTAAAGTAAATTGAATCGAAGCATCGAAAAATCAACTCGCAGTCGTTGATAAATTTAGTGTGTAGTAAAGCTACAAGCAAAGCTGAAGAGCTGAAGATTGAATTCGTAAATTCAAGAGTGAATATTAGCCTTTATTCGATCCAACCGGAATCCAAGTATTCAACAAGACGGAATTGCCGAAATTTAAGAATCAGGTTAGTGACTTAGAAATTGTAATTACGTGTACGTGTGTTAGCTGTAATTGTACGCGATGATATTTCGTGGATTCAGTTCAGATTCCGTAGTTCCACGTATAGTTACTTCTTCTCCTTCTCCAATGTGTTTTATTGTTCTTAAATTTGAATAGTGTATGTGTAACCTTCCTTGATTAAGAGATATCAATAAATATAGTGATTTGTAAAGATGTCTTTTGAATTCGTTAACCCACCTACACGTCCAGAAACAAGTAACACTAGACGGAGAGATGATAATCTTATTGGATGTTATATTTCACGACAAGGTTCTCTCTGTATTAGTCGTATTAGGGACACGGTCAGGCTCCATCAGATTTTATATACGACTTGCTCAAAATACACAAAAGGTTGGTACTAAATATGTCGGTAGCAAATTTAATAGATCACATTATTGCCCGTTTGGAATCACAATTGATGGAATACATAGAGTTTAGAAATCCAACTACTCAATTGCAGTTACTTCAGATGATAACGAAGTACGAGGATAGATATTTGAGGAGAGACAATCAGGGTTGGAGTATTAATAATAGTGAAATACGAGTTTGGGATGCGAGTAGGAGGTCTACTGAAGGTCGTACATGTAGAAATTAGAGAGATACTGGGGTAGTCGAACGTTAAAATGATAGGAGACAGGGTTATAGAACTTCCTATGGGACGAGACCCCAGAGGAACCATGATAATCAAGGGTTCGAGAACAGGAACCGTATTGATAGGAATGATCGCGGGTTCGATAATCGGGGTGGACGAAATCAGTTTAAAAATAGGGGTCAGAGGGATAATTTTGAATGGGGGTCGAATAATCATCGGAATAGGAGTAGTCATAAAAATTTAAAATTTTTAAGCGTTCGAAATCATGATCGATCGCATGTTGATGAGAAACCTCCTATAAGGGTTTCTGCTTTACGGATGTCCCCTGTAGAACTTCTACGTGCCCATTTTAGTGAATGATATCTTCACTAAGGTAATATGGGATACTTGGGTCGAGAAGTCTTTCATCTCAGAAGAAACGCATCGGGCATATTTTTCTTATAAGCCAGTTAAAAAATGAATTGCAAAAGTTATAATGGCTCAGGTCGCCTGTTGCAACATTGTAGGGACGGTAGAATTAGAGATACGAATAAGAGAATTCAAGAAAAAGTGGAATTTTCACATATTAGCGGCTGTAGAATATCCCTGCATTTTAGGTATCGATTTTAATAGAAACTCGATTGCAGTGAATTTCGAGGAAAAGTCATTAGCGATTCCGGATTCACAAATCGAAGAAATAAATATCGTTGAGGAGAAATTAGAAATTGATCTTTCAAATACAAAACTAGAAGAAAGTCAAAAGAGAGAATTAAAATCATTTTTTAACAGTTTTATGGGGCTGTTCTCGGAAAAACCGGGACTTACTCATGTATTATATCATAAAATTCATACGGGTGACAGCGCTCCGGTAGTATCCAGACCGTATAAGTTTGATAGGGTTAAGCAAGGTAACATTGAGTGTCATATTGAAAAAATGTTACGAGAAGGCACCATCGTGCAAATTCATTCTGCTTATGCATCTCCTGTAGTATTTTGTCGTAAGAAGAACGGATTACCCCCGGACAATCCGGAGGCATATAGATTTGCGTTGGATTATCACAAACTTAATGCGGTAACTAGGTACCCTAGATATCCTTTGCCACTCATTAAACATTTAATTACCAATATTACTGACACGAAGATAATGAGTACTTTGGATCTACGAACTGGCTGTTTTCAATTGGCAGTAAACCACAGGAATATAGCCAAAACTGCTTTTGTGACGAAAAATGGCACTTATTAGCGTTTTAGCGCATGCCATTCGGTATATCGGGGGCAGTGCCAAATTTTCAGAAGGCCATAGAAATCATCTTGCAACCGGTGTTAGGGAAGTGTGTGCAAGTATACATGGAAAACTTAATAATGGCATCTCCATCATTTGCACATCACCTGGAACATTTAAAGGAAGTATTTAGGTTATTGCAGGAAGCGGGGTTGACGTTGAGCAAAGATAAGTGTAAGTTTGGGTGTGAGGAATTAAAATAGTTAGGCCTAGTAATTAGTAAAGGCGGGATAGCCACGGATGAGTCTAAAGTTAAGGCAATACAAGAAAAAATAGCACCAAAGAATACGCGGGAAGTATCAAAATTTCTCGGAATGTCCCAATGGTATCAAAAATTTAATAAGGGGTACGTAGCCACTGTATGAATTAAAAAAGAAGGGTAGGAAATTTAATTGGTCGGAAGAGGCGCAAGTTGCTTTTGAAGCGATCAAATGTGCAATTACGGAAACACCTGTATTAAATTTACCGGATTTTAATATACAATTTGAGCTTTTTACGGATGCGAGTTCTATTGGGATTGGAGCGGTGCTTACGCACAAAAAGTCAGAGACCCATAGCATATGCATTCCGCACACTTAATAGGGCGGACCGCAATTACACAGTAACCGAGAGCGAATGTTTAGCAGTAATTTGCGCTTTAAACAAGTTTCGCACCTACTTTGGTTCGTTACCAGTAAAAGTAATTACAGACAATGCAGCATTAAGGAAACTCACTAATGGTAAAAATTTATCCAGTCGTTGATACGATGGTCACTCAAGCTAGCCAAATTTAATGTTGAATGGGAACATAGGCCAGGTGCTCAAAATGTTGTGGTAGATTTGTTTTCGTGGAACCCGGTGGAGAGTTTTCAGGAAAGCAATATAACTTGTGCAGTGATTAGAGATTTGGTACTTTCGTCAAGGGAGCAATTGATAGCTGAACAAAAGCAGGATCCCGAGCTGGGTCACATTTTTCGTTATTTACAAAACCCCGATGACAGTACGTTAAACGCGGGAATCTGTGGAAACTGGTCTCAGGATTTCAAATTAATTGATGGCTTGTTATTTTATGCGAATTACGACGCATCCTCTCTCAGAGAAATGAGAGTATATATTCCAAAGTCAATGCGAGGGGCGATAATGCACGAATTTCATGATAAGCCTACGTCTGGACACCTCGGGATTAGGAAAACATATTTACGCGTGAAGGATGCTTGTTTTTTTCCATATATGCGAAGGGAGATATATGATTTATGTTTTGACATGTGATTCGTGCCAGAAATTTAACTATAAGAACACGTTACTGGGAGATCATTTAATACCGATTGTAACTAATTATCCAAATGAAATAGTTTGATTAGATTTTTAGGCCCTTACTCAGCATTGAAACCTGAAAGATATAGGTATATTTTAGTGATAACGGATCATTTTACGAAGTTTTTGGAAATAATACCCCTCAGAATGGCGTCCGCAAAAATAATCCCCAATACTCTGTTCGAAATTTATATTTCGCGTTATGAAGCTCGAATAAAACTAATTATCGACAACGGCCCCAAATTTATATCCGAAGTTTTTGAGCATTTAATTACTAGATTAGATATAAAGCATGTTAAAACAGTTGTGAACCGACCTCAATCAAATAGAACGGAACGAGTTAATCGCGATTTATTACAAATGATTGCTCCTTTTGTAAATTATAATCACGAAACCTGGGACAAGATTCTAAGTGAATTCACGTATGCATTAAGAACGGCAGTTCACGAAACCACTGGAAAGACCCCACAGCAGAATTATTTTTGGACAGGAAACTTATTACTTAAAACTACACGATTACTCGTTTCAAAAACCTGTAATGGTTACGGATGGAGCAGAATTTGTGGTTGAGAATATGGAAAAGGAGTTTGAGGAAGCTAGGCAGAATACGAAGAAAAAGCAGGAAAAGTGGGCGAAGTATTACAATAAAAAGAGACGCGAAATTAACATTAAGTTCGATGATTTAGTGTTGGTCGAAACTCATCCTATAAGCTCTGCCAGTAAAAAGGTGGTAACAAAATTCTGTCTCAAGTTTAACTGTCCGTATAGAGTCGTAAGAGTAAAAAACAATAATGTTGTAATTTGGAAGGCCGGTAGAAGAACTAAAGTCAATATAGACCAAGGGCAAATTTACCATCAGAGAAAAAGTGATAAAGGTGTAGTGGAGGTAGATTGTTCATTCAGCAGGGGATCCGAGTATGAGTCGAGTAGCTTTGAGGATAGTCGATATGGGTTAGATAGGTCACAAGGCTTTAGGAGTAATGAGTCAGGTGGAAGGCAGATACAGGAGAGGAAAGAGAACACTAGTGTAGGCAAGAAAAGTAATTAGAGAGAGACAAAGATGAGTGAACACGAGCTGACCAAAAGGCGGTGTAAGAGGGTGATACTAGAACTAATGGCCGAAGTGACACAACAGAAGAAAAGGAAGAATTAGCACTCAAGAAGGTGGAAAAGAAAAAAAAGCCGGAGTCACTTTCAGAGGAGCCAAGGAGTAAAAGAAAACCCAATCACAGAGATGTCAACAAGCGAAGGCTCCCGTCCTCCACCACGCCGACTGGATAGATAGTGAAAAGAAAAAGAATAGAAGATCACTACGGTAGACAAGTTCCAGAAAGAGATCATCAGGAGCCAAAGGATGACAGGCTACTTCAACCGAGACGGAAACAACAGAAAAGGTCCACCCTGACGCAATTCCAAAGACTGCAGATAAGTGCATGGGAAAGCCAGGTCAAGATCGCCAATAGAATTATTGCCAGACCGGGAAGAATCAACCCGATCTAGAAGAGATCAAGAAGGAGGAGACCACCACTATAATCTGAGGAGTCGCCGACAGTACAGACCAGGTTGCTAGGAACCAGAGGAGAGTCTACGCAGCAGAAGGTCCACATCGCTGGAGGTGCAGATTGGAGACATCAGAGAAAAAAAGAGGAACAAGATATTAGCCAGGTTGTATTGTTTCATTTATATTTTTACTTAAAGGCAGTCAGGTGAATTTTTCCAAGGAGCAAGTCTTGTTTTGTTATTGATGTCTAAAAGCAAAAGTCACACTACGTTGAGTGAAAAATGAACTTTTGTATATCTAAATATATTCTAAAATGTGGAAATAAAATGTATGTTTACATTTGTTTCCTACGTGGAAAGGCTTGGCTAAGGGTGCGAGAATTCATTGTATTGTTTGCTTATATTGAATGTTTTGAAAATTGTATATAATTGTGTATATATAGGCATATTGAAGTGTATATTAGTATATATCTGGTTTTTGGACTCGCGGCGTAGAGAGGAAATTAACCATAACACTAACAGCGCTGCGCGATTGGAATGGGAGTTTTTTTGGAACCAGATGAAGTTTGTAAAGTAATTAACAATTTAAATATGTGTGAATTCGATGTTGTTGTGTATGTATATAGTGTTCAAAAAATTTTTGTTGTACGTCCACTGATCCAGTTCTCATTTCAGGGTGGCTGACCCTGATGTTTTGAAAATTTAGGTGTTGAAGAATAACTCAAGATATGTTAAAACATTTAAGTTTTTCGGGTTGTGTATGGCCGTTTTTTCCCCTCCAGTGGGAGGTTTTTCCTTGGTCCCCTCCCTAAGGGGGTACACCTTATGTAATGAATGTAAAAGTGGTAAGCATGGGCATGATAAAAAATTGAGCTAGTAATTTTGAGTGTTTTTAGCGTATTGTTATATAAAAGTTAATGCTAAACTAAATTTTAAGATGTCTAGGTATTTTGAGACTTAAATTTTTTAATGTAATTTATATTGGGCCATTAATACCCTTTTATAAATCCCCTTTTTTTTCTTCGAGGGGGCTGTGACGGGGCTATTCGCGAGATTTCAGTACTAATCCTCTTGGGAAACTTTGGGGCTAGCATTTATACTATTTCACAGCCTTTTCAGGAAAAACACGAGATAGTTATATGTTAATTAGTTCGACTATATAAAGTCTATATATAGATTTGTAAATGTACGGGAGAAGGAGTTGCAAAGCTGTCACGTAAGTACGCCGGAGAATTATTTCACGAACTTAGCGCGCGCTTGATAGATATAAATTATAAGAGTAAATGGTTGGATTGACAATCGAAGATAATAGATTCAGTACCGACCTGAGGTCAGTTAGTGTTCGTCTCCTTGTCCATTCTGGTAGACGGGAATATTAGAATTGATTATTAGAATTGAGTGTTAGGATTAATCGACGTAATAGGGAATCACTCCTAGGTTTCTTCTTATAACTAAACTTGTGATTGTTTAAGTGTTTGTCAGTCCTGAATAAATATATTTGTTGTAATGGCATTTGTTGGTGATGATATGTTTCCTCCCACACTTAGAAATTCGCCGGGCAGAGTGAGCGGGGTCCAAAATAGGACCCAGTCAGCACAACTGTATTTATCAAATTACTTAAATATCACATTTCTTCATTATAACTGCAATAATACACCATAGAATAAGGAAGATTTTAAAGCGTACTCGCGTATTAAAAAATGTAACTCAACTTCACTTGCAGGGTGTGACACACCCGAGAGAGTGGTATCTAAAGATCTATTTTAAAAATTCGCTGACAGGCTTGATCCTCTTGAAGGTTATGACCTTAAAGTCAGCTAGACCAGGAATCATTCATATTCCAAAAAAGGTTTCGCAGAAGCGTTGAAAAGGTTAGACGGTGGGTATGACACACCCTGGGTGAGTGGTGACAGGATAATGGAATTTCGTTTACATTTTTCTTTTGTTGAATTGAAATACGCTAAGAACGGTCATTTGGGAGAATGACTCTCATTGGAATTACGGGAGGTATTGATAATAAAAATTTTGTTTTTGCTCTATTTGATTTAGACTTAGAACTTGGCTTCCATGTTTATTTTACGGAGTAGAAATCCACCGAAAATTGGTTTTGCAGAAATCCACTTGGTTATAGGGCTACGAAAGTGCAAATATCATTCTAAACTCAATTTTAGATATTATTAGATAATACAAATTAGAAGTTCTGTCCTTTTTTTATCAATAGGTAAGAGTTACAGGTATAAGTATATTTTTCACTACAATCGAATTCTTAATGCTAGGACTTAGATATCAATAATTTATATATATAAAACAGTATATATTTATAAAATATTATGAAATACCCAGCGAAGCGGGTGAGTAACGGCTAGTAAGCTTATAAAAACACAGCTCCTCCAGCGTTTCATCGTTGGAACGGCTTCCTATTTTTGTTACAAATTATCCTGCCTTAGAAAAAGCACGTTTGAATTCTTTACTAGTAGGTATTATCGTCATTAAGTAGGAGTGTGTGTTTTTCAGGTAGTCACCACTTCTTTCTCCATTTTCAAAAAAGGAGACATTTCTTTTTGAATTTTTGATTTCAGTGTCTCAAATCTAATGGTGCATATACCTCTTTGATAACATTATTTAGTTCTTCTCCTACACTCAATGGTTTTTTGTATATAAATTAATCCAGTTAAAGAATCAGAATGCAAATCAATTTCAAGTGTTACCTCATTTGAAATTGAAGATCCAGTTGCATGAGCTGTTAGTAATGCAATGGGATTTGAAGTGTCTTAAGTCTTCCAATCAGGTCAGCTGTTAATTAACGGCATTTAACTGAAGAAGGAAATGTGACAAAATTTGCTCTTGTGATGTTGCTTGTATTAATGTGTAAGCATTGCAGTGAACCACTTAGATCTTTGCGACGCTTTCCCAAACTGTGCATATATTTCTTTTTTACATATAGCACTTATATTTGAGCAAAAAAATTCCACGTACATAGTTCATAAGCAGAAAATAAATTTTTGAAAAATTAAATTCTTAGAAAAATTTTTAAACATAATTTAGACAAAAATTAAATCCCTTAGTTAGTTATTTTGATATCGGGATTGGAAAAAGCACCGGGATCCAGGGGATTCGGAATTACGGGATCCCGGGCTGAAAACAATACTAGAGATCTTTCAAAAATTCTAAATGCCTCTTACCAAGTTAGATGACATCGGACATCCTGAGGGTGGGAGAAATGTCCTTTTTCTGACACCACTCGCAATGGGGAGAATGTTACAGAAGAAACTAAGAGAAAACATGAAATTTCACGGTTTAACATGCACACCCTCCTCAAATCCTTCAAGGTTCAACGCGTAAGAAAACTAACATTAATAGTATACAGTACAAAAAAGTAAATAAGATACATTGAATGTAATACCAGATTAACAATACTTTGAAAAAAAATTCAAAATATAATTCACACAAAAATTAAATTCCGGGATCCCGGGGCTGCGAACCCTAAAATTTATATATTGACAAGAATTTTCAGTTGTACTGGGTTGAAAAAGATCCGTCAGTTTGTTCCAACAAACATGCTGATTTTGAAAAATCAGCACGAGTATACAATGTATCAAATAATATAACTAAAACAAAATATCTGTCTACGATGTTGTTCAAAAAAGAGTTACGTAATGGTGAGGTTGTAGACCGTGAATGGTTAATATATTCTCCGTCACAAGGAAAAGTACACTGTTTCGTATGCAAATTGTTTTCGTTTACCAATTCTACATTCAGCAGCAGCGGATCCAATGATTGGAATTACGGCTATTTCACTGCATGAAAACGCACCTGAACACAAAAAGTGTATGATGAACTACCACATTCGATTTCAGATAACTAGTCGCGTAAACAGCCAACTTATCACACAATTCAGTGATGAACGTCACTATTGGAAAGAAGTGCTAAAGAGAATAGTGACTGTTATTCAATTCTTAGCGTCAAGAGAAGTGTCTTTCACAGGGGAAAACGAAACAGTAGCCTCATTGAATAACGGGAATTATTTAAACACTTTGGAACTTCTAAGTAAGTTGTGACTGGACTATCCGCGAGAATTTGTTACTAATCCTCTTGTGTAACTTTGGGGCCAGCATTTATTCTATTTCACAACCTCTTCGGGAAAAATACGAGATATTTATGTGCTAATTATTTCGACTATATAAAGTCTAGATTTCGGAAATGTGTAGGGAGAAGGAATTGCCAAACTACATGTATCGTCGGCGGATTACTTCAACGAGCTTAGCGTGCATTTGATAGTATTTGATATTATAGAAGTAAAGTACTAGATTAATCATTAAAGGAATTAGACGAATTAGATTCAGTATCGACCTGAGGTTAGCAAGAGTTAGTCACCTTGTCCATTCTGTTAGCTGAGATTACTTAGACGGGAATATTACATTGGAATGTAAGATTTGAGTATTAGATTTGAGTATCAGGATTAATCTAGGTATTAGAGAAGCACTCCGAGGTTTCCACTTATAATTTGAACTTGTGCTTGTTAATTGTGTTTGTCTGTCTTAAATAAATATTTGCTACTATGGCTTTTGTTGGTGATGATATGTTTCCGCCTACACCGCGTCGGGCAGTGTGAGCTCAGTCCAAGATAGGACTAAGACACGACAATGGCACCCAACGAGTTTGTCCTCAGGACATATCTCCCTTAAACCCGAGATGGGAGTCGGGTGCAATTTTAGGCTCTTGCCTGATATTAACTTTTCTGGAGTTGAAAATATTGAAGAATTCCTTGAATATATAGACAGTAATGTTAAGTTTTACGAGGTACCTAATAATTTGGCATGTGCTTATCTTAAAGGGCGTCTCCGAGAAAGAGCCTTGGAATGGTATGACGTCTTTGGATCTTCGATAGAGAAAGGGAATGCTACGGATTTCGCTCAATTGAAAGAGGTTTTGACAGCAAATTCCCCATTGGTTAGGAATATGACTGAATTGGAAATCAGGTTCTATTCGTCGCATCAGGGTCACGGTCAGGCTCCTTCGGATTTCATACGTGACCTTTTCAAAATGCAGAAAAGATTGGGACTAAATATGTCGGAAAATAATTTGATCGAGCATATTGTTGCCCGTTTGGAACCACAATTGAGGGAATATATAGAGATTAGAAATCCAACTACTCAATTGCAGTTACTTCAGATGATTACAAAGTACAAGGAGAGATATTTGAGGAGAGACAATCCAAGTTCGAGTAATAATAATAGTGAAAGACGAGATTATGATGTGAGTAGGAGGTCTACTGAAGGTCGTACAAGTAGAAATTGAAGAGATACTGGGGTAGTCGAACGTCAAAATGATAGGAGACAGGGTTATGGAACTTCCTATGGGACGAGACCCCAGAGGAACCATGATAATCAAGGGTTCCAGAACATGAAACCTATTGATAGGAATGATCGCGGATTTAAGAATCATGGTGGACGAGATCAATATAGAAATGGGGGTCCGAGTGATAATTTTGAACGGGGGTCGAATAATCATTGGAATAGGGGTAGTCGTAAAAATTTAAACTTTTTAAGCGTTCGAAATCAAGTTCGATCGCATGTTGATGAGAAACCTCCTATAAGGGTTTCTGCTTTAAGGATGTCCCCTGTAGAACTCCCGTATGTGCCAATTTTAGTGAACGACATCTTCACTAAAGCCTTATGGACTACTGGGGCCGAGAAGTCGTTCATCTCTGAAGAAACGCATCGGGCATATTTTTCTTATAAGCCAGTTAAAAAAAGAATTGCAAAAGTTATAACGGCTCAGGGTGCCTGTTGCAACGTTGTAGGGACGGGGTAGAATTAGAGATACGAATAAGAGAATTCAAGAAAAAGTGGAATTTTCACATATTAGCGGCTGTAGAATATCCCTGCATTTTAGGTATCGATTTTAATAAAAACTCGATTACCATTAATTTCGAGGAAAAGTCATTAGCGATTCCGGATTCGCAAATCGAAGAAATAAATATCGTTGAGGAGAATTTAGAAATTGATCTTTCAAATATAAAACTAGAAGAAAGTCAAAAGAGAGAATTAAAATCGTTATTTAACAGTTTTATGGGGCTGTTCTCGGAAAAACCGGGACTTACTCATGTAATATATCATGAAATTCATACGGGTGATAGCGCTCCGGTAGTATCCAGACAGTATAAGTATGACAGGGTTAAGCAAGGTATCATTGATTACCATATCAACAAAATGTTACGAGAAGGCACCATCGTACAAATTCAATCGGCTTACGCATCTCCTGTGGTTTTGTGTCGTAAGAAAAACGGGTTACACCAGGACAATCCTGAGGCGTATAGATTTGCGGTTTATTATCGCAAACTTAATGCGGTAACTAAGTACCCTAGATATCCTTTGCCACTCATTGAGGATTTAATTACTTATATTCCTCACAGGAAAATAATGAGTACTTTGGATCTACGCTCCGGCTATCTTCAATTGGCAGGAAACCCCAGGGATGTAGCCAAAACTGCTTTGGTGACGAAAAACGGCACTTATGCGTTTAAGCGCATGCCATTCGGCCTATTGGGGTCAGCGCCAAATTTTCAGAAGGCCATAGATATCATATTGCAACCACTGTTAAGGAAGTGTGTCCAAGTGTATATAGATGACGTCATCATCGCGTCTCCATCATTTGTACATCACTTGGAACATTTAAAGGAATTATTTAGGTTATTGCAAGAAGCGGGGTTGACGTTGAACAAAGATAAGTGTAAGTTTGGGTATGAGAAACTAAAATACTTAGGCCTCGTGATTAGTAAAGATGGGATAGCCACGGATGAATCTAAAAAAAGGCAATACTCGAAATGAAAGCACCAAAGTATACGAGAGAAATATCAAAATTCCTCGGAATAGCCCAATGGTTACAAAAATTTGTTAAGGGGTACGCAGATCTCTGCGAGCCGCAGTATGATTTAAAAAAGAAGGTTAGGAGAAATTTAATTGGTCTTAAGAAGTGCAAGCTGCTTTCGAATCGATCAAACGTGCTATTACGGAAGCACCTGTACTAAAATTACCGGATTTTAATATACATTTTGAGCTTTTTACAGAGAGAGAGAGAGAGAGAGAGATGCGAGTTCTATTGGGATAGGAGCGGTGCTTACGCAAAGTCAGAGACCCATAGCATATGCATTCCGCACACTTAATAGGGCGGACCGCAATTACACAGTAACCGAGAGCGAATGTTTAGCAGTAATTTGCGCTTTAAACAAGTTTCGCACCTACTTTGGTTCGTTACCAGTAAAAGTAATTACAGACAATGCAGCATTAAGGAAACTCACTAATGGTAAAAATTTATCCAGTCGTTGATACGATGGTCACTCAAGCTAGCCAAATTTAATGTTGAATGGGAACATAGGCCAGGTGCTCAAAATGTTGTGGTAGATTTGTTTTCGTGGAACCCGGTGGAGAGTTTTCAGGAAAGCAATATAACTTGTGCAGTGATTAGAGATTTGGTACTTTCGTCAAGGGAGCAATTGATAGCTGAACAAAAGCAGGATCCCGAGCTGGGTCACATTTTTCGTTATTTACAAAACCCCGATGACAGTACGTTAAACGCGGGAATCTGTGGAAACTGGTCTCAGGATTTCAAATTAATTGATGGCTTGTTATTTTATGCGAATTACGACGCATCCTCTCTCAGAGAAATGAGAGTATATATTCCAAAGTCAATGCGAGGGGCGATAATGCACGAATTTTTCATGATAAGCCTATGGCTGGACACCTCGAAATACGGAAAACATATTTACGCGTGAAGGATGTTTATTATTTTCCATACATGCTTAGGGCGATACATGATTATGTTTTGACATGTGAGACGTGCCAAAAATATAACTATAAGAACGTGTTACCGGCCGGTCATTTAATACCGATTGTAACTAATTATCCGAACGAAATAGTTTCATTAGATTTATTATGCCGCTACCCACTATCGAAACCCCAAAGATGTCGATATATTTGTGTAATAACGGATCATTTTACGAAGTGGTTGGAAATAATACCCCTCAGAAAGGCTTTCGTAAAAATAATCGCCAATGCCCTGTTCGAAAATTATATTTCGCGATATGGAGCCCCATTAAGTTAATCAGCGACAACGGCCCCAAATTTATATCCGAAGTTTTTGTGCATTTAATTACTAGATTAGATATAAAGCATGTTAAAACAGTTGTGTACCGACCTCAATCAAATAGAACGGAACGAGTTAATCGCGATTTATTACAAATGATTGCTTCTTTTGAAAATAATATTCATGAATCCTGGGACAGGTTTCTAAATGAATTCGCATATGCATTAAGAATGGCAGTTCACGAAACCACGGGAAAGACCCCAGCTAAATTATTTTTGGCAGGAAACTTATTACCCCGTTTCAAAATCTTGTGATGGTGACAGATGGTACATAATTTGTGGTTGGGAATATTGAAAAGGTGTTTGAGGAAGCTAAGCAGAATACGATGAAACAGCAGGAAAAGTGGGCGAAGAATTACAATAAAAGGAGACGCGAAATTAACATTAAGGTGGATGATTTAGTGTTGGTCGAAACGCAACCTATAAGTTCAGTCAGTAAAAAGGTGGTTTCTAAGTTCTGTCCTAAGTTTGAAGGTGCTTTTAGAGTTGTGAGTGTTAAAAACAATAATGTTGTAATTTGGAAGGTAGGTAGAAGAACTACAGTCAATATAGACCAGGTTCGAATTAACCATCAGAGAAATAGTGATGAAGGTTTAGTGGAGGTGGATTGTTCAGTTAGTAGAGGTTCCGAGTATCAATCGAGTAGTTTTGAGGATGGTAGATATGGCTTAGATAGGTCACAAGCTTTTAAGAGTAATGAGTCTAGTGGAAGACAGATACAGGAGAGGAATGACAAATATAGAGTAGGGAATAAAAGTAATCAGAGACAGACAAAGAGGAGCGGACACGAGCTGACCAAGTGTCGGTGTAAGAGGGCGATCTCTGATTCACTATCCCAGGGGAGACAACAACAAAAAATGAAAAACCAGCACTCCAGAGGATGGAAAAGAAAACAGGAGTCGCTTCTAGAGGGGCCGAGGAGTAAAAGAGCACACATCTACAGAGAGGTTAACAAACGAAGGCTTCTGTCCTCCATCACGTCGAATGAGCAAACAAGGAAGAGAAATAAAGTGGAAGATTGCTACAGTAGAAAAGTTCCAGAAAGAGAGCGTCAACAACTATGACGGAGACAACAGAAAAGGTTCAACTTCAGCAATTCCAAAGACGGCAGAGTAGTGCATGGGAAAGCCAGATCAAAATCGCCAATAGGATCATTGCCAGGCCATGAAGGATCCATCCGATCTAGAAAAGATAAAGAAGGACGAGGTGACAACTACAACTTGCGGAGTCGCCGAGAGTATAGACCAGACCGCCAGGAGAGATTCCACGCAGCAGAAGGTCCACATCATTGGAGGTGCAGATTGGAGACATTAGAGAAAGAAGAGGAGCAAGATATTAGCCAGGTTGCATTGTTTCATTTATATTTTTACTAACAGGCTGTCGGGTGAATTCTTGCAAGAAGTAAGTCTTATTTTGTTAATATTGTTGTCTAAATGCAAAAGTCTCACTACGTTGAGTGAAATGAACTTTTGTATATTTAAATATATTCTAAATTGTGGAAAGCATATGTATGTTTACATTTGTTTACCTCAAGTAAAGGCTTGGCTAAGAGTGCGAGAATTCATTGTATTGTTTGTTTATATTGAATGTTTCGAAAATTGTATACAATTGTGTATATATAAACATATTGAAATGTATATTGGTACATATCTGGTTTTTGGGACTCGAGGCGTAGAGATAGGAAATTAACCATGTGACGGGTGCTTACGCGTTTCACTAACCTTCTCTCGAGTCTTTAAATATTTTATTTATTTCAACTAATCTCCGCCGAGAGCCAAAAGTGTGACTTATGCAAACGAGATAATTTCGGGTTTAGCTAGTTCGAAAAAGATATAAAAGGGAGAAATGAAATGAAGAGAACGAGGTTGATTAAGAGGGAATTGAGAGAGTAGTTTTGCTAGTGGAAATATATTCGTCGGGAGAAGAGTTTACTAAAAGGTATACATAAAGCCAGTTCGAGACGGAAAGGAAAGATAGCTAAGATTGAAGCCGCTCCTCAAAGCAATCCAGATAAAGAAGAACCTGCCTTAAGAAAAGGTATCAGGTCAGTTGTTTTCATAAATTAGATATAAATGCGTAGTTTGATTGTATTCGTTATTCTCCGTGGATTCAGTTAGGATTCCGTCGTTCATAATCAGATTCTTCTCGCACTCCACTGTACTTTGTTGATCTTAAAGTATGAATAATATTGGTGTATTTCTCTATTAATAAAAGTCAATAAATAAGATTGATTTATTAAATAAGTAGTCATTAATCATGAATCCAACATACCCAGATTTAGATAATACGCAAAGGGGAGTTAATAATCATAGGGGTAGTGAAAGGCTACGACAACCATAACACTAACAGCGCTGCGCGATTGGAATGGGAGTTTTTTTAGAAACCAGATAAAATTTGTAAAATAATTGACAATTTAAATATGTGTGAATTCAATGTTGTTGTTCGTATAAAGTGTTCAAAAATTTTTTGTACGTCCACTGATCCAGTTCTCATTTCATGGTAGCTGACCCTGATGTTTTGAAGATTTTGTGTTGAAGATAAAAGATATGTAATCTAGGATGTATTTAAAATATCTAAGTTTACAGGTTGTGTACGGCCGGGTTTTTCCCTCCAGTGGGTGGTTTTTCCTTGGTCCTCGCCCAAATGGGGTACACCTTATATAATGAATGTAAAAGTAAAAAACTTGGAGTGAGTAAATTTTGAGCTATTAGTTTTGAGTGTTTCCTTAGCGTATTGTTCTATAAAATTTAATGCTAAACTGAAATTTAAGATGTCTAGATAAGTTAAGACTTAAAATTTTCAATGTAATTTATATCGGGCCATTGAGACTTTTTTATAAATCAAGTTTTTTTTCTTGAGGGGGGCTGTGACGGGGCTATCCGCGAGAATTTATTACTAATCCTCTTGTGTAACTTTGGGGCCAGCATTTATTCTATTTCACAGCCTCTTCGGGAAAAACACGAGATATTTATGTGCTAATTATTTCGACTATATAAAGTCTAGATTTCGTAAATGTGTAGCCAGAAGGAAGTGCCAAACTACATGTAAGTATCGTCGGCGGATTACTTCAACGAGCTTAGCGCTCATTTGATAGTATTTGATATTATAAAAGTAAAGTACTAGATTAATCATTAAAGGAATTAGATTCAGTATCGACCTGAGGTTAGCAAGAGTTAGTCTCCTTGACCGTTCTGTTAGCTGAGATTACTTAGACGGGAATATTAGATTTGAATGTTAGATTTGAGTATTAGATTTGAGTATCAGAATTAATCTAGGTAATAGAGAATCACTCCGAGGTTTCCACTTATAACTTGAACTTGTGTTTGTTAATTGTGTTTGTCTGTCTTTAATAAATATTTGTTACTATGGCTTTTGTTGGTGATGATATGTTTCCTCCTACACTTAGAGGCGCGTCGGGCAGTGTGAGCTCAGTCCAAGATAGGACTGGGACACGACAAAGTTTGATCCGTTTTTAAATGAACATGTATTAAAAAGTACGGCAATTCCGGAAAAGGAAATCCTTCTTTGCTATTCATCTATCTGCTATCATTTGTGAAGACTTCATTGAAGTCATTTCATCAATAGAGGTGGATTAAGTGGGTGGAGGACCTGACGGACGCCAGGGGCCCCAGCACCATTTATAAATTCAACGTGCAACAAATCGATCTTGAACCGATAATGCAACCCCGATAATTTCCACGGATTTGCTCCGTGTAGCAGCACTAGCCATCTTTTTTCCGTATACCTGTATAAATAGCAATAACATGTATAGCAATCTGTACTAAATTCTCACACGCGCTTTTTTTTTTAATATTTTTTTTGCCCAAATTTTATTTTGAACAATTGAATACTATTTGCTTTTAGTTCAAGCCGTGCTTATTTACTCTAGGGTACATTTTACCCTGATGAGAAAAAATCCCAACAACAAGAAAAAATTACTGTCGACAAATGAAACTTCGGCAATACATTTGAACGGGTAACATATTTAATTGATTAAAGTTTCAAGATCGCAGATTAATGTAAGCGATAGTAGAGCCTGTTTCAAATGTGAAATAATGATAAATTAAAAGTTGGTGTAACCGTCTCAATTTTAAGCACAATCATGCAAACAGGCATGTCATATGTCGTACAGGAACCGGATATCAATTTGTTATTGGGATGGAATTGTATGCCTGTTGTTCTTGGTAATATAAGATTGTTTAATTTTGGTTGTTGCTGAAGCTGTCGTTGTCTTCCAATGAGTCCCATTCATGCTTGATAAGGGAAAATTTGGCAATATAGCAGCCAACGTAACACATTGTCACCTTATAAAGCATAATGGTTTGCAACAGGGTATGGGGGAGCATGTTATCCTGTTAGAAAACATCGCTTGAATAATACTGCTGGAACCCCCCCCCCCAAAAAAAAACACCGTGCAACAGTTTGAATCGCCAGACTGACGTACAAGTTTGCAGGTCATTATGTGTGAATTAACCTCAACAGTTATCCTACAATTAACTAAAATTTCTCACGCTAGACCATAACTCTAGGTGCAGGCCCAATGTATCTAGGTGGCAGAAAAATTGTTTGTAGGCGTTGATCTGGCCTTCTTCTAATCAATATACAGCCACCACTGCAGTGGCGTAACTTACACCTCTCAACCCCAGCATCATGGAGGAGGGCCAGAATTCTAGGGGCCCAAAGCCTGACTGATTCCAAGAACGGCTTGGAGCCCCAAACCTGATTTTGCAGGGGGCCCTAATATCCTCCATCACGCCACTGCATTACTGGCACCAAGCCAGAAACAGGTTTGATCGGAGAGCGCAACACATCGCCACTCCGCTCTTCAATAATCTTTAGCGTGACATCACTGAAGTCACAGATGGCAATAATTTAGAGCTATGAATGGTATGAATTCTATGTTGTAATGAATTATATGAACACTACAGGGCGTCTAATTGGGAGTTATTTCTCAAACGTTTGATTTGTTGCAGTTCACTGTGTCACTCTGGTGCCGAAAAAAAGAACTGTAATTTCTGCTGCAGATGTACTACGATGGTTCCCAGTCATGTTGTGAATACGGTGGTTTTCTCTGTCTGTGATGACCCGTGTGTGGTTAGACTATAATGTTCTTGAAGTAGGGGTTGACCTCAGTTTTCCTTCCAGGACTATTGCTGCGAAAAATCATGCACGGTGGATACATTTCTATCAAGTTTTTCTGCAATATCGTGGAAAGAAAATCCACCTTTTTTTAACTCTATTATGCTACCTAGTTCAAACTCAGTGAGTTGTTGATAATGACTTCTTCACCACCTTAAAATCATTTTGGGGCAAGCATCAACTAACTACGTCAAATTCCTACGATAAATAACACTCAAGAACTTTATCGTGCCTATTTCAAGTACACTCGATTCACATCCTCCAATGGCGCAACCAGCGCCTAACGATAAATTTAAAACAAAGTCATCTTTCAGATGTATAAACATGGTTACCAAATTTAGTTTATATTGCACAACTCCTTTGTGTAATGGGATTTTTATTTCCATCAGTGTATTTTACTAATGAAGTTAAATGAAATAAAAAATGAAGCATGTGATAAAAGATATCTCTAGTTCAAAGCAAACTATTTCAAGCCAGTTGAATTTAGATAAAGATTAATAAAAGCAGCCCTGGTTGAAATCTGTAATACGAATGAGGAAAAATAGACCATAATATACTGGAGGTAACTTCCCTTTTGAAACAGATGGCCAAATATGAAATTTCCCAAATGACCATGTTTGGAAATACCATACTCCAGAGAATAATTGCAACAAGCAAATCATTACAATAATTTGATTGTGTAATTATTACAAGGATCTAGCCTACTAATATCTCTAGAATAATTATAGTCAAATTTTCAGAAATGAATTTTATAAAATGAAACAAGGAGCTACTGTTTTATCAGGGTTCTCGTTTGAATAAGAAGCTGGACAAGCTCAACGGCAGCAAAAGAAAAAAAATTATGTTTGGTGAAAGTAAGAATTTTTAGTAGAAATATGAAATAAGGAAAAATTTCATAGGGATTCATTTATAGATTCATTTTATGTCATATACGATAGGGCAAGAACTATCCCGAACTGCTGAGATTTATGGAACTGTTGAGAGCACTGTATTGTACTTTAGACGAGAGATTATTACCTAAAATTAAGAAAGATACACAAAAATTAAAGGAGAGTAAGACACACACACACACACACACACACATATATATATATATATATATATATATATACATATAGATGATATTAAATCTTTTAATTTTGACTATATTAATTGTTGACCAATTTTTATACTATTTTTAAAAGAAAACAAAGATACACAATGAAAACCCCCACTAGACATTTATCGAGTTGCAAGAGAAATCTTACTGTAGAGATACTTTTGAAAATATTTTTAGCAATACAGATATGGTATCAGTTGAACGATCATTTCAATGCGTGTTTATTTTCATTTTATAATCTTGTAAAGCGTGTTATAAATAATGTAAGAAGTACTACGGGAGAAAAAACAAATTAGGCAACATGACCGAATTATAAACAGAAAAGGGTGTTTTGGACAAAATAGTTACGGTAAAAATAATTGATGAATTTGTCAAAGAGAAATCAAGTTGTATAGCAAAACTTAAGCTCTTCAGTAAGGTTTTTAATTTTTTTACATATATTTAAGACTTTTCTCTAGCCGTTGAGTTTTATTATTAGCAATACATTTCATTTTGAGAATTTAAAGTAAGCGAATATTTTCAGTATTTTAGTTTTCCGACTCTTGAGCCCATGAGCCTTAAACCTTTTACCGCCAGGGACCTCAACTACCTTAATCCACCTCTGGGCATCAAAAGTCTTGGAAACTATCGTCACTGAAATACAGATAGCTAAATATTATTCTTTTTCCGTTGATTCCACCCCAGATGTGACTCATGCTGGCAAACTAACTTTATTAAAAGGTATGTCCAAAATGGTGCCATTGAGAAATTTTTACAATTCATTAATATTAATGGACATACTGCAAAGTACTTGGCGAATGTTGTGGTTTCTCTTTTTTGAAAATAGCAACATTTCCCTCGATGATTGTAGAGGTCAATCATACGACAATACCTCGAATATGTCTGGAAAATATTCAGGATAGCAAGCCCGACTTCTAGAAAAAAATAAATATGCTAGATATACGTGCCATGATGTGCAGGACATTCTTTGAATTTAATTCGCGTTCAAACAGTAGAATTCAACTATAATGTTACAATTTACATTGATTTTGTACAAAATCTTTATAATTTTTTTGCATCGTCAACCCATCGTTGGGATATAATAACATTAAATTTGAGCTGTGATCGAAATCAAAATGTACTGAAAAGCATTTCAAAAACACCTTGGTCAGCACGCGTAGATTCAATTAAAACCTTAAGCTCTGGAGTTTCAGCAATTATTACGAGCCGTGATTGTTTAATTAAATATGAATCATAGGCAGCAGACACTCGACTTTCTGTTAAAACATTAAAAATTAAGATGTCTGGATTGGAAACAATTTTTAACTATACTTTGGAGTGACATTTTGACACGTATTGACAAAGTAAATCTATTTCTTCAGAGTAAAAATGTGGATTTATCGAAAGGTGTAAAATTACTAAAATCATTAAAGATATATATAAAAGCTAAAAGAGACTCTTTTGATTATTATGAGTCAAAAGCCAAGGAAGTATCCTTTATAAAGGAATATGAAAGTATTCACAAACGTGTAAGACAACTGAGTGTTAGGGTAATTTTCCTTGAAGGAAATAGAGACGTTGACACAACGATTGAAAATAGTCATAGACAGAAAATTAAAATAGAAACTTTTTTTACTAATAATTGACTCTCTAATTTGCAGTATACAAACTTGTAGTAAGAAATAGGAGAAGCTATTAGAAATGTTTGGATTTTTTGAAAATATTTCTAATTTAGATGAAATAGAAATTAAAGCAGCCTGCAAGAAAATATCAAAATGTTACGATAGAGACATTAATTGAGAGGAACTTAACTTAAAATGTTCACATCTCAAGTCATATTTGATCATTGAGGGCGAAAAGAGGAAAGAAAGTCCAAAAGAAGAATTGAAAAAAAGAAAGATTATTAAAAGTATAGTTCTACAAATGCAGATGAAGATGAAGATCAGTTTTTGGATGAGGGGACTGGAATTGGGATCAACACGCTCATACATACATACACACCTATACATACATGTATGGAGTGTGTACATGTTAGTATACATTTTATACTGAAAGACTGTTCATAGAGTTTCGCAATATTGAAATAATTATGAGACTTTTCTTATCAAGGATGATTATTATCACGAGGAGTGAGAGTTCGTTTTCAAAACTCAAATTAGTCAAAAATGAATTGAGATATCTTATGACTCAATTACTTTTGAATAATTTAAGCTTGATGTGTATAGAATATGAAATACTATTAACAATGAATTTTGAAGACCTGATTATAATGATTTCACGAACTTAAAATGTAGAAAACGGATTTTCACATAAAACCTCTTTTTACTATCGATTACTTTCATTAAACAGTAGAATTAATATACCAAATTAGATGAAAGGGTCGCAGGGGGGGGGCCTATTTTTTCATAAGGGCCCAGTGCCTCAAGAAGTCTTAAGACGTCCCTGACTTTGCCCCAAACTTACCAGTGACTGCCTAAAATTATGCTCAGACACTAACGAGCAATATAGAAACTCACACACTTATCAAACGAATTAAAATACTAATATTACTCGATAAAACCAAAGGAGGAACGTCCAATTAAGTTTGTGATAAAAGGACTTCCTCGCGGCACTAAAACTAACGACATCTATAGTGACCTTATTGATCTCGGCTTCACTGTAAACAAAGTAACACAACTCATAGAAAGTAAATCAACCACCTCCCATTTTTCTCATTAACTTATCCAGAAACATACAAATTCCAAAATATCTGGCATTCACACTCTCAGTTATGTAAGCGAACGCGATGAAACCTTCAAGTGCAAACGGGTTACTCAATCAATCATATGGCTGAAAACTGTCATGTTACACCTAGATGCCTAGTGCGGTGAAGCACATCAAACTCGCGAATGCGAAACTAAATGCTTTGACCAAATGTACTGCATCACCTGTCAAGTCATCGAACATATGGCTAACTACGCCAAGTGTCCATTTTTACCCAAACCACGAAAAAGCACTAACACCAACAAAAACACTTACACCAACGTAGTCAATATAGTATTGTTCGTCCTAACATTTCTTATGCATTTGCAGCTAAAAACTAAGTTAACTCTTACACCAAAGTAACACAACAGATGACACCACAAAAAAGTGGAAATCCAGCAGGCCCATCAAGCTAATACTATCCTTAATGGCGTAGCTACCAGCGGGCTAGGCGGTGCCATGCACCGGGGCCCTCAAGCTCAGACTAGAGTCTATAAACTGAATAAAATGGACTAGTCTATTTTAGAGCAGGGTAGGGTAAGGTAAATCATTCAGTTTTTAAGAGGGGAAAATTTGTCAGTTTAAGGGAAGAATTTCTCAGTTATAGGGGATTTTTTCCTAATAGAATCTTCTGGAAATCTGAGAAGAAAACATTCCTTTCAATGATAAGGTAAACATTTATGAAAAGTAAAGTCTAGAGAGAGAAGAAATTAACCTCTCCGGGAAGAAAGAGTAGTACATACAATACAATTTAAACTAAAAGAAATCACAATAGTGTAGAAATTAAAGTTTTGTTAGAAAGGGGGGAATTATGTGGTTTGAAATAATGAGTTATTTATTGTCATAATAATCATATGGTTGGGAAAAAATCCTCAGAAAGAAAATTCATCTGTAATAATTTCTCCATTTTTGTAAAACTGTATGTATGATAAATTGAATGAGGAAAGTAATTGTACATTGTATTTAGCTAATGTTTTAATGCAATAATCATAAAATAATAAATTGCTTCATTGCATTTGTATCCTGTTTCCTAAGAATTTTAACAACATTCTTAATCATGTGTATCAAGTTAACATTTTTTCTGATTATGAGAATAAAAGATTTGTGTATGAAAATGTGTAGCATTTTGTTTGAAATGTGTATTTAATTAAAAAATATAATCAAATATGTACACACATTTAAATAGAAGTAGTTTTTAAGGGATAGAAGTATATTATTGTACAATTAAAAAGTCATAAAATAATATAAATGTGTATAGATAACAATATGTAACTGAGAAATGTAAGGTAAAAATGTTGTACCGTTAGATTCTCTAAAAGTTAGTTGTATTTTAGGTCCTCTTTTCATCTAATCTGATCATTATGTGCCTGTTATTTAGTAAAAATTAAGATTGCTAATATATGAGAATAATTTCTAGATTCAAAAATAAGTAATTAAAAGTAAAATGCTATTACAAACAATTTCTATACATTATGGTGTACAACACAATGAAGTAATACTGATAATTTTAAGTAGTTGAATTCCATCAATTTTTTCCTAAAAATGAATTTATTGTCTAAAAAAGTTCTGGAATCATCCTGTTTATTATAAAGGGATGATGATTATCTATAATACATATTTATAGATAGACACTGAATAAGAATAAAAACTATAAGATATTTTTCTAAGTTATACATCAATGGGACATAATTATTTAACCTTGTTAAGTTTCCAAAATTTTGAACCTGATGCAAATACTGATAAGTATACATACTAATGAATGCATATACACTTGCTAGAAAACGTCTACGTTCACATACTGTTGCTTACATAAAAAAAAAATATTGAAATTTTTTTTTAATTAGATTTTATTTAGTTCATTTCAAGTATTGAGAATTATATATATATATGTATATATATATATATAATTCTTTTTACTTTACTTTTTAGTTTAATTTAGTATATATATATATATGTATATATATATATATATATACTAAAGTAAACTGGGTTTGCTTTCATAGCTTTTAAAATAAATACAGGTTTGTTGCAATACTAACAAAAATCAAGTAGAAAAAGTCTGCGCTCACTGTTTTAGTAGTAACCATAAAAATTATTTAAAAAGGATGATGAGCTATTAATAGCTGGTTGGGATTAACACCGTCTTTTAAGAACCTCCTGAATTCTTTTCGGCATTGAATTAAATAGTCTTGTGGTTTCTTCAGTGCTTATCTTTTGACAAATTTCTATTTGACATCTCTTCAGCATATCCTTGCTAGATGTGTTGACGAGTTATAGGCTCCAACAAATCCCATAGGTGTTCTGTAGGAATCAGATCAAATGACTGCGGGGGCATGTATAATTGATTTGGGACATTATACAAGAGCCAAAGCTTCACAATCTCAGCGGTATGCTTAAAATCGTTGTCGTGTTGGAAATGAAATGACGATCTTAGGCTGAGTTTGGTGGTACTTTCCTTTAAATTGTTTTTAGGACATCAAGGTAATCATATTTGATCATAATTGATTCGATATACTCCAACTTGCCAACACCATTGCTTGCCATGCACCCCCACAGTATAACTTCACTGCCACCATACTTTTCCTTTAAACAAAAAGCTCTTTTTGAAGCACTTGTACAAGGTTTTTTGCATACCAATTTACGATATTTTATGCCAAAGATACAAAATTTGCTCTCTTGGAGAATATCACAGTTCTCCAGAACTCTGGAGGCTTATGTATATGCTCTTTTGCAAAAGCTATCTGTTGGCCTTTGAAACATAAGACTTTTTGTGAGCCACTCGACTACGGTATGCGCACAAATTTTTTCTTTAAACTTGTGACGAGTCTATTCGCGACATTTTTCCTACTAATCCTCTTGGGGAAACTTTGGGGCTAGCAATCACATTAATTCACAGCCTTTCAAGAAGAATACGTGATATATAAATTAGTTTGACTATATAAAGTCTATATATATATATATATATATATATATAGGTTTTGTAGATGTAAGATAGAAAGAACCGGGAAGCTGTTACGTAAGTGCGAATATTGGAATATTTCATTCACAAACCTAGCGCGCGTTCAAAGGAGCTGAGTTGCTGAGATTAAATTATTAGAATGAAGATTTAAGATAGTAGAATTAGAATTAGCTATTGGCTCATTAGCACTTGTCCTCCTTATCTATTTCACGTAGTCGGATGTACTTAGAGTTGGGTATTAAGAATAGACAACGCTTTAGATATCACTCCTAGGTTTCCTCTTGTAGTTTCACTTGTGATTGTTAAGTGTGTGTGTTCAAGGAATAAATAAAACTAATTGTTATTATGGAGTTTGTTGGGGATGCTTTGTTTCCCCCTACACCTAGAGACATGCAAGATGGAGAGAGAGGGGTGCCGATTAGACCCCCACCCCCACAAACAGTGATGGGCAAAGTACGGCCCGCGAAAGTATTTAATCCGCCCCCCCCCCGAAGGTTTATCGACATGGATAGAACAGGGCCCGCTACAATTACGTTTTGACGGTCGAGAAGTTTAAAGTGGATTTTACTTAGTAGAATAATAGATTCATAGCCTACAGAAGAAGCTGAACTAGCCTAGTAGTTCATGTGTTGCATTATACGTGGTTAAATGAGAGGCGCGGGCGAGTGAACTCAGTCGCCACTCGCGAGCTGTCACTGACTGATCCGCACGTTTTACGTAAATTTTGTCTCTTGTTCTTGATTGTTCGCGTAACGCTTTACATTCATAAATTTTTGGGGGGAAAAACCTCTTTTAAGATAATGGAGTATAAAAAAAGAAAAATCGATTCCGAGTATCGTTTGTTTAAAAAAGAGTGGACTTGGCAATATTTATTTTATGGAATACAACGGTAAACCAACTTGAAACTAGGTTTCAAGATTTTAAGAACATTCAATCATCGCTGGATGTTTTCTCGATGCCATTTAATGTAGACCCGGAAAATGTATCTCCAGATTGCAGTTGGAAATTATTGAAATGCAGTGTAGTACCCAATTAAAGCAATTGTTCTTGAATTCCAGAAAACTAGACTTTTATGGAGCACTGCCGAAAGCTGAATTCCCAAAGATGATTGCTCACGCCCAGAAAATTATGGCGATGTTTGCGTCGTCTTATGCGTGCGAACAGACTTTTTCGACCATGAAATTGCAGAAAAACTCAATCAGAAACCGATTGACTGATGAACAGCTTTTCGCACTGCTGAAAGTTTCTTCGTCACAGCTGGAACCTGCTTTCGAAAATATTATGGAAAATCAAAAACAATTCCATATGTCCCACACGTCTAACATGTCAGGGCCTTCGAATAAAGTGAAAAAAAATATTATTTAAGATAAAAAGTAATTTGTAACATTTGTGTAATGCTGCAATGTTTTTATAACATTATGATTAAATGCTTTAACACAAAATGCATTTTTCTATAATTCTGGCCCTCCCCTAGAATTTCTTAAACTTTGTGGCCCCCATTAAAAAAGTTTGTCCACCACTGCCCACAAACTTCTCGTGAATGTCTGTTACTGTTTGAGTTTCAGTCAAACGGGAATTTTTTTTCACTACGGATATCATACTTCATTTTTCTCTGATTGCGAGTTTAGATGGACGACCAAAACGAGGTTTGGCTGTGTAAACTTCTGTATATTTAAAGTTATAAATAACAAGCTAGGTTGGTGAATACTGCCATCCAATGGATCTGATTATATCCCGACGATTTTTTCCACATTTTCACGATGTTTTTAAAAAAGCTCACTGATATTAGTTTTCTTCCTTTTATTTTCCATGTCCTTGAATTGCTTCGTATCTCGCAAAAACATTAAAATTATTACATCACAACTGCACTCTGCTTTCCACTTTTGGTTATATATATATATGTGTATGTGTGTGTGTGAAGAAATTTCTGTAATTAAAATTTTTTGTATTGAAGGTATACTAATTATATTGCTGAAATACTTATATTTTATGCTATTTTTTATTTTAATCAATGTTTTTACAAAATACCTGTTTTTGTGTATAATGTGAATTTTTTATCTGTGTTGAAGGAATATATTTATTTACTCTAATTATGCTGCTAATTTTTGTTAATAATATCTTTAAATGCTGTATACTTTTAATGTATTAAAAAACTCCAAATCTGTATACTTTAGTTACTGTAACATTAACATGAAAGGGATGAAATATTTTTCTTTTTTCATAAACATATAATGCATTTCTAATGTATGTGGGTGATATGTGTCATTATATATAATATACTCTTTTGAATATATTGTATATTCAATAAAAATTTTCAAATTCTTTTTTGAATTATGTATATATATTTTAAGAAGCATTCCAGAATATTTTTGAAATTAAAGTATAAGATTAATAAATGGTTCAATAAAATTGATAGATTGTGTAACTGATGGAACATATTTTTGTTAGCGCAAAGCAAAAGTTTAATTATGATCTTGGGTTGACTTGTTTAAATTTCAACTGTTAGTAATTTATTCTAAGATCAATCTATAGTGAATTCAAAAATTAAGCTTATAATCATGTAGTTAATACTTAAACAAAAAATACCCATGAATGTTAATCATGGACAAAATGCTCAGTAAAGATATATAAAAATGGTTTAGCATTTTTTTAATGTATATTAAGGAATAGAGAATTATTTTTAAAAAACAGATCAATTCATATGAGTTATACAACAGTTTCTTTTTCACATATTTGTATAATTAAGGTGAATATTTTTTTTACAATGAAAAGGAGGAAGAAAAAGTTACAACATAAAAATTTGAAACATTTCATTAATTCAAACAAAGTACACTAAGTGTGCTTACATCCCTTTTAATTATTTACCTAAATGAGTATTTCTCCATTGAATGAATTTTTTGAATTATATATCATTTTCATTTTCTTTTTCTACTATCTATATATATATATATATATATATATATATATATATATATATATGTATATATATATATCGGAAATTTTGCAGCAAGTAATATCATTCATATTGAATTTTACAATAAGTGCTACAGTTAAATTATCAACATTCAATCTTGACTTCTCACTTGTCAAAAAATCATTACCAATTGAAAAAAATCTTTCAAATGCTGAATTAGTTCCAGACCATTCTTTAACATATTGGAAACATGTTTGGTAAAAATTCTGCTCTTCTTTCATAAACTTTTCCATTATGCACAGATTTGATTCTAAGTTTGAGAATTCTTTTTATTATTAAGGGAATAAAATTTTCTTCAAATTGTGATTTTTATTAAAGGACAAAATAATTCAAAATAAGATTAAATTGTGTTGCTGAAATATGTTCACCATCATTCTTTTGAATTTTTTTGTGGAAAATAAATGCCTGAATATATAAAAAATATTTTAATTTCCCCGATAATTTGTACTGTAACTGCACATGATGTGTAACAGTTCAGCCTGGCATCTCTGAATAAAGATTAACAAATTAGTTTCAACATATTGCAAAGTAGGAGGACACCTTTCGACAGAACCTATAAAAGCAGGTTTGTCCTCCCTAAAGGAAAAAGATTGATCACCTTAGTACAATATGCTTAGCTCCTGTGTTATTAAATGGAAGTAACAGTTTGAGGTATTAATTTCAAAATAAATATATTATTAAATTTTTTTCAGGAACATTTTTTAATACTAAAATATTTGTTCTGTCCTGAAGCATAAAAAAAACCCCATTTTTGTTTTATTTCCAATGAAATAAAAATCATCAATACGTTACGGCCTGCATCCTTGGAACAACCTCTGCTGGAGAAGTGTATGGAAGGTAAGATATATACTCTCTTTTGGTAAATTCAATTAAGGTAACAGAAAGTTATGTAATATTTTGGTCCAATGCTGGCAGTAAACTATCGTGCGGGTAACTGGAAACAAGTAATATCATATAAAGATTTGTTAACCCCTGTCAAATTTTTGCGAAAAACGAAAAACTTTTTAGTACTTCCAATACGCCCAAAGAAACATTTTTTGGTTCTTGAACATCAACTCGAGGTGAATAAATAACATTAAAATTTTTTAATTCAAGATCTAAGTGTTCAATGTCAATAATTCAAGATTATGTTTTTGAAAGTTTTATTTGCGAGTTTGTAAATTTTTATATGAACATATTTTAACTTCTATGAGGCTTTCCTTGTAGCATAATCAGAATTCTTTAGGTGGGGAGATGCAATGAAGTAAGCAAAATACACTTACAGTCGACTCTCGCTTATTCAAGCCTTCGATAATACGTACATCTTGCTAATTCAAAGTATGTGCTTAGTCCCTAGAAAAACTCTTGATACTTCGAACTAAAACAATACGTCTCTACACTCAATATTTCGAAATAAAATCTGTGGCTGGCCAGAATACAATACGCGATAATTCGAAGTGATCTAATAAAACTCTCGACACACACACACAATTCTAACCCTCACTATTATGTAAGAGTCCTGTAGCAAACAAGTTGGAGCTTACATGTTTTGTGTTGTCTATGCTTGTCCCCCCTGTATCGTAACCCCTTTGATGACCATCGGAGTTGACTCCCATAACTCGGACAGAAGCTAAAGTGTCACTAAATAATTTATGCAACTTTTTTCTTCAAAATCATATTGAACCGGAAGTTTTTCAAGCTTCATTTATTCTAGAAAAATCTATTGGCAAAGTTAGATTGAATGCCATAAAACAAAAAAAATAACAGATTTTTTTTGTCAAAAACAATTATGTACAGTATATGTATACTTTAAAAAATTGTCTTTAATACATAAATGTATTCTTTCAATACAGGAGATTTTAAACTTTTGTATAATATTTATACTCTATAATAAGGGCTTTTTAAAAATATTTTAAAATGTTACACATATGTACAATTGTTGTTTTATTACATAGTTTCAATTTTAAATGTGATAGAAAAAAATTTGTCCTTGTGTATCTTAAGAGTTTTTTCCTACCCTCTTGATAATTCGAAGTTTTTCATTGGTCCCTTCAACTTCAAATTAGTGAGAGTAGACTGTATATGATGAAAAAAAAGGACTACCACTAGTATATTGGGTGGATGGTAAAGTATGTATGATTTGTATTTTTTTTTCTTCTTAATAATGAATGTTTCAATGTATAATTTTTTGGCTATAAATGTGTTACCTGTTAAAATATTACAATACAAACACAAAACATAAAATTTCTTATATTCTGATTGTTTTTTTTTTGGTTTTTTTTTTTGGTCTGGAATACTATTTATTAAATTTTACATAATTTTAACATATACCAATGCAGAAATGTTCTGAAAACAGTAATACAAACTCTTAAATTGAAAAAAAAGCTAAGAGAATATGGAGGCCATTGATGTTGACGCGTCATTTCGATCGCCTGAGGGTTGCTTCGAATCTTTGGAAAATGTACTAAATTGTGTTGGAAACCCAAGCAAAAAGTTGCGTGAAGGTGCAAGAACTGCTTTGGGTAAGTTGAAATTACATTTTTCAAAAGCTTTCAACAAATCTGGAGATGCAAAGAATAACGATGATGTCCCAGCGTCGTATACAAAACCATCATATGCTCGTATCGTGGCGGTATCTATCATACCCAATGAGAGTAATTTAATCAATAATGTTATTGTATGTTCTAACAAAAATGATTTTACATCTGAGGAAGTGCGAAAAATGATCAGAACTCAGTTAAACCCTAGACAAATTCAAGTAGGGATAAAAAAGATGAGAACCATCGATAATAAACGAGTGCTTGTTCAATGTGTATCAAAAGAGGATAAAGAAAGGTTTTCGAATGCAAATAAAAGAAAAAACAAATTCGCTTCAAGTGTCTTCTCCGCGGAAGAGAAACCCAAATTTGCTTTTGAAAAATCTTCCGAATGAAATTAGTGATCATGAGGTTCTCCAGCTTTTGAAGGAACAGAATCCGGAATTGGGAGAGAAAGAACAAATATGGGAGGAGACAAAAATTCGTTTCACTCTTAAAAAATTCGAAAACTCCCGGCATTTGGTTCTAGAGGTCAGTCCGATTTGTCGAAAACTATGCCTTAATATGAACTTCCTGAGAGCAAACTGGAACTTTGCAAAATCGATGATTTCCTGGCCATTAACCGTTGCTTTAAGTGCCTTGGATATCATCATAAGGCTGCTAACTGTGAAAATGGCTTGTGCTGTTTCAAATGTGCTGGAGAACACAAGAGTAGTGAGTGCGATCTCTCTACTCAGGTTTGCGTTAATTGAATTACATTCAATAAGAAAACAAAAGACCCAAACAAAAAAGTTGATGTGAATCACAAACCCTATTCTAGCTGCTGTAAATGTCATCAATTTATGGAGAAACTTGTTTCATCTCAAACAAGTTATGAATAATGTTTTACCTCAACCGCATTTACGCATTTTACAACTTAATTTGCATAAATCAAAAAGTGCTACACAGCAGCTTATTTTGAATATGGAAGTTCGCAATACTGATGTTGCGTTGGTACAAGAGCCTCATTCGTATAAGGGAACTCTTCCTGGATTTCCTTCGTCTTACAGAGTTTTCTTCAGTCCTTCTTTCGAGATAATTAAAGCGGCCATTATTGTCAGAAATAGAAATATTTAAACCTTTCTAGATCTAAATCACCTTGATTACAATATGGTGACAGTGCGCTTAAACATTAATAAAGTATCCTTTTTGTTTGTTTCCTACTATTTCGAACCCTCCAAGAATATTGATTTTGATTTGGAAAAAATTAATCAACTTTTTTCCAAGATGCCCATAAACAGATTGGTCTGGACAATGGACGCTAATAGCAAATCTGAAACATGGTTCAATCCCCTTTCTGACTCTAGAGGTTCCAAGCTCACCGATTTTATTAGTGCCCATAACCTCTTTGTCATTAATGAAGATTGCGGTCCTACATTTTGTGGCTCTCAAGGTTCTAGCTACATTGATGTAACTGCAGTTGGAACTGATTTTCTGGAAGATGTTTCTTGTTGGCATTTGCCTACTTATGATTCTCTCTCCGACCACAGAGCAATTCAGTTTGATATTGTTCTTAATTCCAATTCTCAAACAAAAAATGGTGACTTTTGTATCTTCACCCTGATAAAAGCGAACTGAAAACTCTTCTATGACACATCAAATTGCTTGCTATCAAACATTAGTAATCGCATCGATTCCTGCCAAAATCCAGAATCCTTACATGATCTCGTAGATAATCTCCTTTCTATTATTCTAAATTCTTGTACAATGTCAATTCCAATTAAAAAGCAAGGGATGCACAGAATTCCTTGGTGGACAACGTAAATTGGGTGCATAAGAAAGCACGTTAATGCTGCAAGACGAAGATTCCAGAGATGTAAAAATATCGCTTTAAGAGAAATTTATAAAAGTAAATACTAAGAATTAAGAACTAATTATAATTTAAAACTTTTAGATGCCAAATTAAACTCATGGAAGGAATTTTTGGATGAAATTAATGTAAATAATGTGTGGAAAAAGATTTATACCTATGGCGTCAAACAGAAGTTTCAGAAGAGAGTTGAACTCAGTGGAATTGCTCTTCCATGTGGAACTGTGACTAAAAAAAAAAAAATTCTTTTGAAGAGACAATTAATGAGATTATCTTCCATTCTTTTCCTGATGATTGTGAGAATGATGATGATGATTGTCACAAGGAAATACGAAATGACGCTCTTATCAATAGCAACATAACGAATGACCCACCTTTTACCATCCATGAAATTGATGCTGTTATTAATAAATTGAAGTTAAAAAAGTCACCTGGCCCTGACTCCATTCCTAATGAAGTTGTCAAGAAATTGCATGTAATGCACCCTGGACTTTTCCTAAAAGTTTTTAATTCATGTCTTCGTCTCAAGACCTTTCCTCTCTGTTGGAAAAAAGCTAGGATTATCCTGATTCCCAAAGTGAACGACGTCCGTATATCCCTAATTTAGACAACCTTAGGTGTATCAGTTTACTGTCAACTTTGGGTAAATGTTTTGAAAGACTCATTATCAACAGAGTGGCCTGGCGTTTACACAAAGATTATTTTTTCAATAAAAACCAATTTGGTTTTATGCCACAAAAATGTACCGAGGATGCCTTGATGAAACTTAATGAAATTGTTCTGAAATGAAAAAAGATAAATTTTCATACAATCCTAGTTTTTTTGGATATTAAAGGATCTTTTGATAATGCTTGGTGGCCTGGTATTCTGAGCCTTTTAAAAAGATCTAACATTCCTAACAACTTATTTGCCGTAATTTCCAGCTTCTTGAAGGATAGATCTATGACTTTATCTTTAGGTCATTCCTCAAAAGAGAGATTTTTAAACAAGGGATGTCCTCAGGGATCAATTTCTGGAACTTTTCTCTGGAACATCATTATAAATGATTCTTTGGAAAAAATCTTGGCTTTCTCTTGTGAAACGATTGCTTTTGCCGACGACTTACTTCTTTGTTTTCAGGGAAAGTCTTTTCATGATATAAGCAGACAAGCGCAGCTTACCCCTGATTTTGTATCAACCTGGGCAAAGAATTATAAATTAGAGTTTAATGCTGTCAAATCAAAAGTTATGATCTTGGACAAAAGAGAAAGCAACACCCTCACTAGCAACCTCACCCTTAATGGGATTCCCCTCGATTGTGTGAAGGAACTAAAATATCTTGGTATTGTCCTTGATAGTAAATTCTGTTGGAAGCAACATATTCTGCATCTTTCAAATAAGTGTGAAAAAATTCTGCTAGGGCATAACAGAGTTGCCAGAAATAGCTTTGGGATCAAGTCCAATGTCTCATCCCTCATTTATAAACAAGGCATTGTTCCATTTATCTGTTATGGTTCACCAATCTGGGGATCTGCCTTGAAGAAGAAAATAAATTGTCGGCTCCTGCGAAAAATTCAACGAAGAATACTTCTCCGAATTATTTCTGGGTATCGAACGATATCCTATGATGCTGTGTTTTCTATCTCGGGCTTTCCACCTATTGACATCTTTATAATCAGAAATAATGAATTCAAGAATGCAATGAAGAACTGTACCAATAAGAGTCTAGATGGCACCTTGCGATTTTCTGATCTCCCTCATCCTTCTGAACGATTTCCCCTTAATTTTGTTAATTACCGTAAAAATATTGAAGACAACTTTCCTGTTGTCTGCTTTACAGATGGTAGCAAAATTAACAATAAGGTTGGCCTTGCATTTGTTATTTTCCAAGATTTTATTGAAATTGAAACTCGCCAATTTAGAATAAGAGATGAATGTAGTGTGTTTCAGGCTGAATTACTTTGCATAGCTCAAGCAGTCTCATGGATCTGTAAAAACGAAAACCTTTCATCGGATTTTTTAATTTGCAGCGATTCTCTTTCATCTTTATATGCTTTAAATAACATTGATTCTCAAAATCAACTGATTGTTAAAACGCAAATTGATCTCAATTTTCTTCGAAGCAGAGGTGTAAAAGTTTACTTTTCTTTTGTTCGAGGTCATACGGGAATCTATGGCAATGAACGTGCTGACTGGCTTGCAAAAGAAGCTACAAAATTAAGTATTTTGATTCCTATGAGCATTCCGAAATCATATTATAAAAATATTTTTAAGGAAAAAATTATTTCTGAGTGGAATAAATTATATCAAATATCAAATAATGCGCTCTTCACCAAGGCATTTATTCCTTCTATTCAGAGACGTTTAAAGGCTAAACACTTTCACCCTAATTTTATACTTACCCAGTTTCTAACTGGGCATGGAAACTTTAAAGCGTATTTGAAACGCTTTAATTTGTCGCCTACTGACTGACCAGTGTTCTTGCTCCAGTGACTCAGTTCAGGATGTCAAGCATCTAATATTTGCTTGTGCTAAATTCTCTTCCGAAAGACGTACTCTCATGAATTGCCTACAAAAGAACAATATAGCGTGGCCTCCTCCTTTCTCTGCCTTTGTTCAGAGCAAGTCTTCTTTTACATTGTTTTGTGCCTATATTAATATCATTTTTTCTCGTAGTGTTTAGATTGTCAATTTAATTTTTTTTTAAACTTTTTTATTATTTTTTGTGTGTTTGCTAACAACGACTGTGTATGTATGTATCTCTGTTTTTTTTAAAATGCGTATATATATATATATATATATATGTATACATATATATGTGTGTATATTCTTAAATATCTGTGTGTATGCATGCTTTTATGCATTTGTATTTTGAAAATCTTATTCTGATCACACATGTGCTTCCAAACCTTCACCATTGTATAATTTTAATTACTGAATGTCTCCGTTTTTGCATGTGAGCAATGTTGTATTTTGTACTGTGTTTATTGTATTTGCATCCCGTCTTGTTTCTTTTTACCTTTCGATTTCCCATTTGTGCTTGTATCCCTGTACTTAAAACTTCCTACCACTATTGATCGAGTATTGACTTACGTTTGTAAGCCTTGTGTTATACTTGTTGGCACACAAAGAGTCTACCTAGAGTCTCAAAAAAAAAACTCTTAAATTTTGTAAAATGTTTATTTCAGTACCTTAACTTCCATAAATTTAAAAAATACAATGTGTTCTCTTTATTAAAATCTGTACCTTCTAATAATTTTTAAAATAAACTTGAAAAAAAGTAAGACAAAATTTATGTGATTAAGATTATTACATTTGAGCATGCACAGGAAAATTTTACCATTATTGACTATGCATTGTTTTTGATTTAGCAAAAACGATTGATATTAGGTACCGTTTTATAATATGGATTAAACATAAATACATTCAATACAATTTTCATTACTTACATAAACCAATTTCCTCAAATCAAGGCTGCGAAATGCCACGATATACAGCCAATAGTGGAAATCATCCCTGTACATATTGAAACATAGTATTAATAATAATGGCAGTGATTGATGTCCCTTTTTTAATCAGCAATGTCTTTTTGTTGGCTGGAATTATTCAACAGTATAACATGCAAGTACTGAATTTTCTAGATTAACACTTAAATCCGGTACACAAATACAACAAGTAGAAAAACAAGCTCCAATAACAGTCAAATTTTTTTTAAATTTTTAATGCTTTTTCAAAAATACAATACAAAAGAAAAAACCAACAAACATAAATTAGAGAGAAAGAAATAAAACACATTAGAAAAGAAAGAAACGAGCCTTACAGCAGTCGCATATCATGTGTAACATCTGACATGTTATCGTGATAAAAATTCGCAATAGCAACTTAAATCCTGAAAAAAATGAATCGAGTATGATTGGAAATAATTTCCTATGGAATAATTATATCTTTAATGAAGATTTTATTTAAAATGCATTACAAGGAGTAATACAATTTTTTATCAAATGTAATTATTCTTGTTCAATTTGAGGAAGAGCGATTATGATAACTTATAACTAAAATATGACATATATACTTGTAATTTCAAAATATTTAAAAACCGTTGAAAAATAGCGTCAATAACAGTACCACTGTTACTTTTCGAAACATTTTGATTTGTGTTCATTTCAAGCCCAAGTTCATCATTCAAAAAAGCTATGAGTGACTTGGCTTCTAGCAAACTAAATTGAACTTTAAAATCCCCACTCAAAATCATGGAAAGCGAGGGAAATTATTTTTAAAAGAGCAAAACCACCTTCGGTATATGGTAAAAGTAAAAAATGCAGGAAATCTTTAATTTTTTGAACCGTTTGATTCGGAGAAATTTAAACGACCACCGAAATCACTGTTAGTCCATTTTCAAATAAGCATTCTGCCGCACATTTGTCCCCAATATCTTGAATAGCAATACCCAATACACTTGTTTAACAATAAGTAATATCCATATGAGGAGCCACAACATGTGAGTTGTTCTGTTTGCGATAGATCGCAACACCAGCTGCTCTGTGACCCGGTCGATTTGTCGTGATCCAGTCCTATCTCGGACTGAGTTCACATTGCCCGACGCTCCTGGTGTGGAAGGAAACATATTATCATCAACGAAAGCCATAATTACAAATATTTATTAACAACACACAAATACAATTAACAAGTCACACTAAAAGTAGAAACCCTGAAGTGATTATACAATTCCCTAGATTAATCCTGATACACAACTCTAACATTCAATTCTAACCTTTAAATCTAGTATTCCCACTAAATAATCTCAACTATTAGAATTGACAAAGGAGACGAGAGAACGCTTACTAACTTCAGCTCGATACTAACTATAATCTCTTTGATTATTTCAATGATTAACAATATCAATTACTATCTAATACGTGCTAAGCTCGCTGGAGAGATCCGTAGTTGATACTTACAACAAGTTTGGCACTTCCTTCTCCTACTGTTTTCTTACTAAATCTAGACTTTATACAGTCGAATTCATTAGCATATCACTATCTCGTGTTTTTCCCGAGGAGGCTGTGAAATAGAATAATTTCTGGTCCCAAAGTTACCCAAGAGGGTTAATAGAAGATTGACGCGGATAGACCCGTCACAGCCCCCCTCAAGAAAAAAAACGGGATTTATAAAAGGGTCTCAATGGCCCCATATAAATTACGTTGAAAATTTTAAGTCTTAAGGGGAGTTGGAAAGGTAAAATTTTTTTAAAGGTGAATTTCAGGTTATTGCATTTTTAAATTCTTCAGCTCACCTTTCACCTTTCCAAAAATACCTCAATTTTATCTCTAGCTTAATTAGAAGTGCTAAAATTTTGTTTTTAAAGAATCGTCTAAACGCGAGTCACCGATTTAAATGGACAGAAAAAAGGTAAATATTGCGCTTCCTCTTGGGCCAGCTTGAAGTTTGACGTCATTTTTTAAAATTTCTTTAGGGCATATTATGAAACGGATGGGATCTCGCCTCCGACGTTTCAAAGCAAAAATGAGGGGGCAAAAATTATCAGATGGCAAAGCATTATGTAACAAAAATAGATTAACAGAAGCAACTATTGATCAATTGCAAACATATTATGGTCTTGCCATTCGAAGAAATTTATCAAATGTAAAGTGTATGAAACAAGCTATATGGGCAATATTTCTTCACAAAATATCTACGGATAAAAATCCACAGCATGGCTTTTGTCCATCAGGTCTTGACACATGGTGTCAGTGTAAGAAGGCTCAATTGGAAAATAAACTTTATCTCCACAAACATAAACTTCCAGTTGCTGTTGTTGAGGCCATTAGGCCTATTTTTAGGGACCTTTCGGATCCAGAATTATTGAAAAAGTGCTTGCACGGAAACACGCAGAATCCGAATGAAAGCATTAATAATGTTATTTGGTCTCGTGTCCCCAAAAAGACATTTGTGCACATAGAAACACTTTCCTTTGGTACATATGATGCTATTGCATCCTTTAATAAAGAGAATGCAACAAAGCTGGATATTTTTAAAAAACTTAACATAGAGCGAGGATATTATGCGACATGCTGCATGGAACATCTCGACAAAGAGAGCAGTACAAGGGTAAGATATGCCAATTTACAGAAAACTAAGGAGACTAGAAAAGTAAAAGGACTTAAAAGAATGAAACAAGCAGATGAAAATTTAAAAAATGCTGAAAATTTGGAATATGGAGCTGGAATGTTTTGATAAGGTAATTTTATTTATAAAAATGTGTTTTTCTCAAAATGTCACTTTTGAAGGTTCGATGTACTTTTTCTCAGAAAGTATATATATGATGTCAACAACACTTACATGACACATTCTTTATATATTCTAGTATATACTGAAATGAGCTTTTAGCAAAATTTTGTATACATTTTTTTTAATAATTTTTTTTCTGTTAAAAAACACTGTTTTCTCACTGTAAATCAAATAAAAATATTTTAAAGAAAAACTAATAAATATTTCAAAAAAAGCTCATTTCAGTATAATATTAGATGTATGCATAACTTGCAAAAAGAATTTGGGGATTGTATTTCTAACAGGTTTTTAGAAAGGGTACATTGAAAAAGCCCTTTTTAACATTATCAGTACAGAGCGTTCCGATACCCCTTAACTTATCTAGATATCTTACATTTTAGTTTAGCAATAACTTCTATAGAACAACACCGCTAAAGAAATACTCAAAAACTACTAGCTCAAACTTTATAATCACTCCCAAGTTTATAACTTTTACATTCATTATATAAGGTGTACCCCATTTGGGCGAGGACCAAGGAAAAACCTCCCACTGGAGGGAAAAACCCGGCCGTACACAACCCGCAAACTTAGATATTTTAAATACACATCCTGGTTACATAACTTTTATCTTCTACACAAAATCTTCAAAACATCAGGGTCAGCCACCCTGAAATGACAACTGGATCAGTGGACGTACAAAAAAAATTTCTGAACACTTTATACACACAATATTGAATCCACACATATTTAAATTGTCAAACACTTTACAAATTTTATCTGGTTTCTAAAAATAAAACTCCCATTCCAATCGCGTAGCGCTGTTAGTGTTATAGTTAAATTCCTTTCTCTGCGCCGCGAATCCCAAAAACCAGATATATACTAATATACATTTCAACATTTTATATATACACAATTATATACCATTTTCAAAATACTCAATATAAACAAACAATACAATGAATTCTCGCACATTTAGCCAAGCCTTTACGGTAAACAAATGTAAACATACATATGCTTTCCACAATTTAGAATATATTTAAATATACAAAAGGTCATTTCACTCAACGCAGTGAGACTTTTGCATTATACAACATTATTAACAAAACGAGACTTGCTTCTTGCAAAAATTCAACCGACGGCCTGTCAGTAAAAATATAAATGAAGCAATACAACCCTGGCTAATATTTTGCTCCTCTTCTTTCTTTAATGTCTCCTATCTGCACCTCCAATGACGTGGAACTTCTGCTGGGTTGATTCCCTCTTTGCTCTTGGCAGTCTGGTCTATAGTCTCCGCGACTCCTCAAGTTGTAGTTGTGACCTCGCCCTTCATGATCTCTTCTAGATGGGGTGAATCTTTCATGGCCTGCCAATGATACTATTGGTGATCTTGATCTGGCTTTCCCATAGCTTTCTCCGCCGTCTTCAGAACTCCTGAAGTTGGACCTTTTCTGGTGGTAATCCCTTTCTGGAACTTGCCTACTGCAGCGATCGTCGACTTTGCACCGTTTCTTTAATTGCACATTCGACGAGATGGAGGACGGGAGTCTTCGCTTGTAGATTTCTCTTTGGAATTTTACTCTTTAACTCCACGGCACTTCTGTGGGGAATTCGGTTCTCCTCTTGCCTCTTCTGGAGTGCTGAGTTCTCACGAATTTTTTCTGGCTCGCCTGTGATATCGAGTCAGTTAAAGTCCTCTTGCACCGACCCTTAGTCAGCTCGTGTCCGCTCCTTTTTGTCTCTCTAAGATTATTTTTATTTCTTATTCTACCATTTTCTTTTCCCTCCTGTCTTCTACCAGACTCATTACTCTTAGAATCTTGTGACCTATCTAACCCATGTCTACCATCCTCAAAACTACTCGAGTGATACTCGGATCCACCACTAATTGAAGAATCTACTTCCACTAAACCTTCATCACTTTTTCTCTGATGGTAAATTCGAACCTGATCTATATTGATTGTCGTTTTTTTACCTGCCTTCCAAATTACAACATTATTGTTTTTAACACTCAGAACTCTAAAAGGACCCTCAAACTTAGGGCAAAACTTCACAACCTCCTTTTTACTGGCTGAACTAATAGGGTGAGTTTCAACCAACACTAAATCATCCACCTTAATGTTAATTTCGCGTCTCCTTTTATTGTAATATTTCGCCCACTTTTCTTGCTGTTTCATTGTATTCTGCCTAGCTTCCTCAAACACCTTTTCCATATTCCGAACTACAAATTCTGTACCTTCTGTGACCATCACAAGTTTTTGAAATGAGGTAATAATTTTTCTGCCCAAAAATAATTCTGCTGGGGTTTTTCCCGTCGTTTCAAGAACTGCCATTCTTAGTGCGTATGCGAATTCATTTAAAAACCTATCCCAGGATTCATGATTATAATTTACAAAAGAAGCAATCATTTAAAGTAAATCGCGATTAACACGTTCCGTTCGATTCGATTGAGGTCGATACACTACTGTTTTGACATGCTTTATATCTAATCTCTCACTTAAATGTTCAAAAACTTCGGATACAAATTGGGGACCATTGTCGCTAATCAATTTAACTGGAGCTCCATATCGCGAAATATAATTTTCGAACAGGGCATTGGCGATTTTTTTTGCGGACGCCTTTCTGAGGGGTATTATTTCTAACCACTTCGTGAAATGATCCGTTATTACACAAATATATCGATATCTTTGGGGTTTCGATGCTGGGTAGGGGCCTAATAAATCTAATGAAACTCTTTCGTTCGGATAACTAGTTACAATCGGTATTAAATGACCGGCCGGTAACACGTTCTTATAGTTATATTTTTGGCACGTCTCACATGTCAAAACATAATCATGTATCGCCCTAAGCATGTATGGAAAATAATAAACATCCTTCACGCGTAAATATGTTTTCCGTATTTCGAGGTGTCCAGCCATAGGCTTATCATGAAAAATTCGTGCATTATCGCCCCTCGCATTGACTTTGGAATATATACTCTCATTTCTCTGAGAGAGGATGCGTCGTAATTCGCATAAAATAACAAGCCATCAATTAATTTGAAATCCTGAGACCAGTTTCCACAGATTCCCGCGTTTAACGTACTGTCATCGGGGTTTTGTAAATAACGAAAAATGTGACCCAGCTCGGGATCCTGCTTTTGTTCAGCTATCAATTGCTCCCTTGACGAAAGTACCAAATCTCTAATCACTGCACAAGTTATATTGCTTTCCTGAAAACTCTCCACCGGGTTCCACGAAAACAAATCTACCACAACATTTTGAGCACCTGGCCTATGTTCCCATTCAACATTAAATTTGGCTAGCTTGAGTGACCATCGTATCAACGACTGGATAAATTTTTACCATTAGTGAGTTTCGTTAATGCTGCATGGTCTGTAATTACTTTTACATTTGACGATCCAAAGTAGGTGCGAAACTTGTTTAAAGCCCAAATCACCGCTAAACATTCGCGTTCAGTTACTGTGTAATTGCGTTCCGCCTTATAAAGTGTGCGGGATGCATATGCTATGGGTCTCTGACGTTGCGTAAGCACCGCTCCAATCCCAATAGAACTCGCATCTGTAAAAAGCTCAAATTGTACATTAAAATCCGGTAATTTTAATCCGTAATTGCACGTTTGATCGATTCAAACGTAGCTTGCGCCTCTTCCGACCAATTAAATTTCCTCTACCCTTCTTTTTTAAATCGTACAGTGGCTCGCAGAGATCTGCGTACCCCTTAACAAATTTTTGATACCATTGGACCATTCCGAGGAATTTTGATATTTCTCTCGTATACTTTGGTGCTTTCATTTCGAGTATTGCCTTAACTTTAGATTCATCCGTGGCTATCCCATCTTTACTAATCACGAGGCCTAAGTATTTTAGTTTCTCACATCCAAACTTACACTTATCTTTGTTCAAAGTCAACCCCGCTTCTTGTAATAACCTAAATACTTCCCTTAAATGTTCCAAGTGATGTGCAAATGATGGAGACGCGATGATGACGTCATCCATATACACTTGGACACACTTCCCTATCACAGGTTGCAATATGATATTTATGGCCTTCTGAAAATTTGGCGCTGCCCCTGATAGGCCGAATGGCATGCGCTTAAATGCATAAGTGCCGTTTTTCGTCTCAATAGCCGTTTTGGCTACATCCCTAGGGTGTACTGCTAATTGAAAATAGCCAGAGCGTAGATCCAAGGTACTTATTATTTTCGTGTGAGGAATATTGGTAATTAAATCCTCTATGAGTGGCAAAGGATATCTCGGGTACTTAGTTACCGCATTAAGTTTGCGATAATCCACCGCAAATCTGTAAACCTCGGGATTGTCCTGGGGTAACCCGTTCTTTTTACGACACAAAACTACAGGAGATGCGTACGCCGATTGAATTTCTTCGATGGTGCCTTCTCGTAACATCTTATGTATATGATAGCCAATGATACCTTGTTTAACCCTGTCATATTTATATGGTCTGGAAACCACTGGAAGGCTCTCCCCCGTATCGATTTCATGATATAATACATGAGTAAGACCTGGTTTGTCTGAGAAAAGATTTTTAAAACTTTTAAATAATGATTTTAAATCCATTTGTTGACTTTGATTTAGTTGTGAACTCGAAAGATCAATTTTGACATTCTCCTCAACAACTTTTAATTCTTCGATTTGCGAGTCCGGAATCGCTAAAGACTTTTCCTCGAAATTCATAGTAATCTTTGCGTTTCTTATAAAATCGACGTCTAAAATGCATGGATATTCGAGATCAGCCAGTATGTTAAAATCCCATTTTTTTGTGAATTCTCTGATTTGAATTTCTAATTCAACTGTTCCTACATTGTTGCAACAGGCGCCCTGAGCCGTTATAACTTTTGCATTTGATTTTTTTATTGGCTTATAAGAAAAATATGCATTATATGTTTTTTCAGAGATAAACGACTTCTCGGCTCCAGTATCCCATAATGCCTAAGTGAAGATATCATTCACTAAAATTGGCACATACGGGAGTTCTACAGGGGACATCCTTAAAGCAGAAACTCTTATAGGAGGTTTCTCATCAACATGCGATCGATCTTGATTTCGAACCCTTAAAAAGTTTAAATTTTTATGACTACGCCTATTCCATCGATTATTCGACCCCAGTTCAAAATTATCACTCGGACCCCTATTTCTATATTGATCTCTTCTATCACGACTTTCGAATCCACGCTCATTCCTATCAATACGGTTCCTGTTCTCGAACCCTTGATTATCATAGTTCCCCTGAGGTCTCTTCCCATACGAAGTTCTATAACCCTGCCTCCTATCATTTTGACGTTCGACTACCCCAGTATCTCTCCAATTTCTATTAGTACGACCCTCGTTAGACCACTTACTCACATCACAAGCTCGTCTTTCATTATTATTATTGCTCGAACCCGGATTGTCTCTTCTCAAATATCTGTCCTCATACTTGGATATCATCTGAAGCAACTGCAATTGAGTAGTTGGATTCCTAATCTCAATATATTCCATTAATTGCTGTTCCAAACGAGCAACAATATGCTCTATTAAACACTCTTCAGACATATTTAATCCCAACTTTTTATGTATTTTAAGAATCTCGTAAATAAAGTCTGACGGAGCTTGACCGTGACCCTGATACGACGAATAGAATTTGACTTGCAATTCATTCTTATTCCTAACCGCTGGGAAATTTGCCGTCAAAGCTTCTTTCAATTGCGCGAAATCCGTAGCAGTTCCTTTCACTATCGAAGATCCGAAAATTTCGAACCAGTCTAAGGCTCGACCTCGGGGAGACGCCCTTTAAGATAATAACATGCCAAATTATAAGGTATCTCGTAAAACTTAACATTACTGTCAATATATTCCAAGATATCTTCGATATTTTCCACACCAGAAAAAAAAATATCAGGCAAGAGACTAAAATTTGATCCGACTCCCATCTCGGGGTTAAGGGAGAAATGTCCGGAGGACAAACTCGTTGGGTGCCATTGTCGTGATTCAGTCCTATCTCGGACTGAGTTCACATTGCCCGACGCTCCTGGTGTGGAAGGAAACATATTATCACCAACAAAAGCCATAATTACAAATATTTATTAACAACACACAAATACAATTAACAAGTCACACTATAAGTAGAAACCCTGAAGTGATTATACAATTCCCTAGATTAATCCTTATACACAACTCTAACATTCAATTCTAACCTTGAAATCTAGTATTCCCACTAAATAATCTCAACTATTAGATTTGACAAAGGAGACGAACGCTTACTAACTTCAGCTCGATACTAACTATAATCCCTTTGATTATTTCAATGATTAACAATATCAATTACTATCTAATACGTGCTAAGCTCGCTGGAGAGATCCGTAGTTGATACTTACAACAAGTTTGGCACTTCCTTCTCCTACTGTTTTCTTACTAAATCTAGACTTTATATAGTCGAATTCATTAGCATATCACTATCTCGTGTTTTTTCCGAGGAGGCTGTGAAATAGAATAACTTCTGGCCCCAAAGTTACCCAAGAGGGTTAATAGAAGATCGACGCGGATAGACCCTTCACAGTTTAAATTGTACACATCAATCGAAGTCAGGTATGGAAACACGTTCGTCATTATCTTATCACGTCTCTGCCAACATGAGTAACGTACAATTTTGTGAAATAACGTCGAAATCTGTTTGGTGAGCCCTCAGACTTTGACAATTGAGCGTAATGATCGCAAGTTTATCCTTGGTGAAGTCTAATAAGATTTGCTGGTATGTGCGGATTTAGAGTCAAGCGGAAACAAAACCGTGTTTTTGAATTAGAGTATTTTAAAATGCTAAATTTAACAATGTAAAAAAGGCTGGCGGCTTGATCTTCTCTGATCCTAAAGTGAGAAAACAAAACAAAAACAAAGATCCCAAGGTCTAGACCGCAGGGGTGGGGAAGTCCCTCCTGAATGTAGGAGAAAAAACAGAACTTCACTGCCAGTTTAGCGAAGAGACACCACCAAGCGCGCTGATTGGTCAAACTAAATAGCATGTGCTTCCCCAACTTCCTGTTACGCATTTCCGTCCCTTTTCACGAAATCAATCCCACAAATCTCCAGCACTCGAGACGAAAGATGTTACACATCAAAAAGTGCCCAAAGACATAACCCCCTCTCACTCCAATATCCAGCAATCTCAGAGTCAATCTTGTGGAGTGCCCTTCAGTATTGGAGAAGTTTTCCGTTCATTAACATGGTTAAATCATAGAGGTGGTAATAAATATGGTCATAAACTCCCTTTGCAATTTAAATGTTCTCCCAAGCAACCGCAACCATGGCCTGTCACTAAACGCAGAGGGGCCATTTAATTTCATTGTGGTTTATCCGGTATAGTATACAAGTCCTTTTCGACCTTTAATTTTGACCTGTATCTTGATTGGGAACAGTCAAACTCTACTACAGATTTATCTAGAGTAAACATCGTTATAAAGATGCAACTGCAGGATACAGCAATTTGGGAAATTCAGCTGCAATAAAAATAGTAATTTCTTACACCTTTACTTAGTAATATATCATAGTTATAAGTAAATTCAAACCAAAGTATAATGGTAGCTTCAATTCATATTTACCAATAGATACTATAACATACAAATCTTTCAGATTTTTTAAAAACAAATGAATAAACTTCTACATAAACAATGTCAAAAAGTCAACATTATTTCAAGCAGAAATATTGAAATACATTGTACTGAAAGCATTTTATAACATGAGGCAGGTGGAAAAAATCCCTCTACATAGAATACACTTTGCATTTCTATAAGGAAGCTGGCATCACTAGCTCTCCTGTTTATTAAAGGTTTGATCAACTTATTTACACTAGTATTTTCAAGTTTAGGATATGTAAGTAGAAGTAATAACATAAATCTTATATTTCACACACTTTTAGGAAATTGTCCTCATTACAATAAGAGATTAAAATTCATAAGCTGATGGATTTATGAGCTATTGTTTTTTGTTGAAAACTATTAAAAGGTAAGTTATGTATGTGAAATTTAAATGTGTTTCCTGAAAGTAAGTTTTTATCCACGCCTGATTTGTAACTGTTATAAATATTCAAAAGTTTTACTATTAAAAAGACTATTATGACACCTTATTATGTCATACATATAAAATTCAATTTTTGTTTATAAAAATAAATGCTAGTTGACTCATAAACATGTATTAGAATGCTAGTACAAATGCAAACATGATTTTGCTGGTTTTTGTGGACAAATTTTAGTGTCACAAATGAACAATGATACTTTTGGAAACTGTATAGAATTAAACAAATAGGTTAAATTTTAAGATTTTAGATTAATTTTTTTTTAAGTATAAGCAAAAAATAAAAAAAATATTAAAAAAAAACATCGCTGCATCGCTGCATCATAGGCAATGTGAGCAAAACAAGCCTAGTTATCAAAAATATTATTAGTGTAACACTGCACCTGAAACAAAAAAGACTATGTCTGAAAGTTAAGCCGAAATCCTTATAACATTGTTTAATTTACAATTTTAAACATTAAACGGTAATTACGTATTATCGCAACAATCGCCAATTCTTCTAATAACTCGCCAAGTTGGCAACCCCAATTTCCTATATGCCATACGTGCTGAATTGGCAACCATGTGCTTTATTTCATATAATGTCGCCAACAGGTTGCGATAATATGCAAGTACCCATTAAACTTCAGAAGATTTTATAAGAGAATGATAATCAAATTAACCCAAAAGAAAAGTCACAAACCTGTTCATTTAAAAAATTGGTTTCATTTTGCTGAATCAAAGAGATTATCAAGCAATGTAATTCTTGAAACTATGGATAAGGAACAGCTTGTTGTTAGTTTCATCGTTCTGCAAGTAAGGTACATTTCATCATTAGGTACAGTGACTCTCAAAAGATATCATACACTTACAAATCTTTATAAAACACATGATTATCTGCAACTTGTTCTTAATGGAATAATCCAACCAATTTGTAAAACAAATTGTGACTTATTATTTTGAAAAATTAATAAATAAGAAACTACGTAAAAACTTATAAAAATGTTTGTACACTTAAAAATTTCACAATAGTTTTAATCATTTGTATTTTTTATTAATTTAGCTTTTAGTAGGATATCCTTTAGTGCTCACAATAGCTTTTAAATGTGTTGGCATAGATTTAATTCACTATTTCTTTTTGCGAATTCTTTAGCGATTACTGTTAATTCCCATTTTGTCTACTTAATCTAATTTCAAGCTCTCTCAAAATATACTCTTTAGTATTGAAATCAGGTGACTGGGGTGGAAAAACCTGGGGACAATTACACACCAGTGAGTGAATATTAACGTCCCAGCTACTCGAGGACTTTTGACAATGGACCTTGTCATTTGGAGCCATGATCAAGTGACAACACTTAGCTGGAACCACCCTCTCCTAACTTCCACACTACACCAACAAGAGGATGCTTGCTCTCTTGACAGATTTTACGTGCTTCGCTCCTCTACATGGTGAGTCTTCAGTGGTACTCGGCTCGAACTCATGACACGCCACTAGACTACCATGGCCACCAAAGGCATACATTAAGAGCAGTGTGCTTGGACTCTTGATAAAATATCAAGTTGTGTCCAATACCTAAATTTTAAGCAGATACTTTCAAGTTGTTAAAGAACTCACAATTTCTATTACAGTAGAACGTCGTTTATCCGAATCAAATGGGACCGGACACCGTTCAGATACGCGATTGTTCGGATAACCGAATGCGATCCATGCAGTATATGATACTGGAAACTATACAAATATTGAAAATCATCACATGCAGGAAACGTGCTTAAAGAAAAAGCAAAATAGGTGCAAAATGTCGCAATTTTACCTTGACTGGGAAAAATAAGTGATTATTTTCCCCAGTCAAGGTAATTCTTAGTCACCTTAATTCCCAGTCAAGGTGTCCGATTCTCTTCAGCACCAGTAGTTGAGTAGGACAGCACTCTCTGATTGTTGTTTGTACCACTCCATAGCTGTCTCTAATGCAGAAACTCGTCAGCATTTGCTACTTACGTTGTTGTTGTCCTCGTCTTCATCCATTTCTTCTTGCACTAAAGTCACAATCTCGTCATCATTTAGCATTTGAAATCCACAGTCTTCTGCATAGCAAGCCATCGAGGTTTCTACATCGACAAAAGAACACATATACGCCCCTTACTTGGAAACAAACTGACCTAATATTCTGCACAGATGTTTACCAAATCACACAGCTGAAATTCCCCCAAATATCCCTCACCTTGGGTTTTCCCGTCACTTTTGGCCTCACAGGAAATGTTGAGCATTGCACTGCTTGAAAACGTATCCGGACTTTGGTTCGGATATTTGACGCTCCGGATAATAAACATTCAGATAAACGACGTTCTACTGTACCATCAATAAATATCAAATCACCTAATCCTAAAGCTGACATGCACCCCTCCCCCACACAAGAATACCTCCACAATTGACTATCCCAACTAAATTCTTAGGATTAAGTTCCTTGTTTATTCTTCTTCACACTATTATATACCTGCTGGAGCCAAAAATGTTAAATTTGTTCATCTGCAAATAGGAAATTATTCTAATATATTTCAGACTTGGTTATCATGGAATTAGCAAAAGAAAAAAGTCTAAGCTTTCTACTTTCCATACAAAACGTCTTCCTTTAGCTTGTGTAATTTGACTGATAGGAGTACTCTTCGACCACTTTCGGTAGAAATTGGGGAACAATGGTGAATCTTTCAGCTAATTCTACAGAAATTTTGGCAGACTCAAATAATAGCTTTTGATAAATTTACTAACAATAAATCGAAACTTGTCTTAACTATTTTGAACGTCCTTTTCTTGAATTAGTTTCAATTCTATTTTAATCTTTAAAAAGCTTTATCATATACTGCCCCATTGAATGAGGAACATTTTTGCAATGTTTTAAACTGATTTACCTTTACCAATATTAACGATAACCAATTTTCAAAAACTTTTTATCTTATATAACTATGGGCTATTTTTATACAACAATAATAAAATAGAATATTTTTAAAAAAACAAGCCAAAATTAAAATGAATGTTTTTTTTTATGTCACTGCATTGCAGAAATAAAAAAAAAAGTAACAGTTGATATTTTTACTAAATATATTCATCCAAAAGTGTTTTGGTATACTATTGCTTTAGTGACGCAAATATCCTCCACATTAAATTCATCCACTCATAGGCAAGGGAAAACCTAATTGTCAACCATGCATGTTATGAATCTGCACATATGAAATTTAATCTCAGACTAAAGTAAGATTCCCACTTCCAAGGGAGCACTTAATGCACCTCAAAATGAACTGATCTTAAAAATTGAATGCTTTTAAAATCTACTTACATAGTATATATTGACATTTCTCTTCAAGAACTCCTTTTTTTCATGCAGTTTTAGTTATATTACGAGTTCTGCAAGAAAGGTATATTTCATCATTTAGCTATGCAATCTATATAACAAATTAACATTAACTGATACTAAAAAGTGAATGCTTATAACGTTATAACTTAAGTAGTATTGGCAAGTCTGAATTCTTCATGTCACCGCTGACCTAAAGATTTAAATGATTCGTTCAGGACTGCGAAAATCAATCCAAATACACGATATTATTTTCTGTGTTTTTAGTATTAGCATTAAAAGAATCAACTGCCACATTTTTTTTAAAAAATTATTCTCAAAAAAAATTTGCTCATATTCACAACTATCATTCTAAACCAACAGACAGCAATATGGCGCATACACAGCTAGTCGATTTTGGCGGGATAAATATCTTCCCTAATCCCTGCTTCCCCTAGCTTCATTTCTCCTTCCACCCGCTCCACCTGCTCATTAATAGACCAGCTCATTTTTATTCAGTTTATAGCCGCTAGTTCAAGCTCTAGGACACTGACCACCAAGCAAGATGAATTTGCGATTATTTCTCCTACATTTAAGATATAAGTACAAAAATTACAAAAAAAAAAAACTGTAATCAGGGGGTAACTCAGCTGAAAGTAATTTCGAATTTGTGGAGAATTCCCCTAAATTCTTTCTTTTCCTTGTGTGGATTTGCAAACTTTACTTATTGAAAAGTTTTTTGATGTGTAACATCTTTACTCTTGGTTGCTGGATATTTGTTGGAGTGATTTCGTGAAAAGGGACGGAAATGCGTAACAGGAAGTCGGGGGAAGCGCGCGCTGTTTGATTTGACCAATTCAGCGCCTTGGGGGTGTCTTTTCGATAGCCTCGTCGCAGTAGTAGCAATTAAGACGCCCGCCTACCGCACATACCAGCAAGTCTTATTAGATTTCATCCAGAATAAACTTGTGATTCTTATGCTCAAATGTCAAAGTCTCAGAACTCGTTGTGTGTGAAATCTGAGGATATATTTATATATGTGTAAACTATATATATTAACAATTATATTTCCTGTTAAGCGTCTGACAAAGCTCATCATTCTTTTAAAAAAATAGGAGTAAGTAACATGGAATTATTTGAATAAATATTTAAGTGCTTATCATTTTCATACTTTGAGGTTAATTCCTGTCGCTGTCAATATAATATTTTTAATTGTGATTAAAAAAGATTTCTCGATTAAAAAAAACTAACTAATTAAGTAAACAGCTATTTTTGATTTTCTCTAAGGTTGCGTGGCAGAGCGGACACATTCCCCCCCCCCCCATCTTAGAACAGATTCGATTACCGAATTACAAGGATAAATACATTTTTGCCAATCAAATTTAATTACTTGTATTAAATTGTTAAGATGTTATAGTGCGAATACATTTTAAACATAGCAAAATGTAATAGAAATAAAAACTTTCAGAGAAATATTTAAAAATTAATAGTAAGTAACAATATAATGAAAGATATGAACGAATTTCAGGCATTTTGTAGAAAACTGTATTTTAGAGTCAAATAAATATTAGAACAGGTGCAATAGCCATACAATTAATTAGTTTCATGAAAGGAAGTAAAAATAAATACTACAAGTAAAATACGCAAGATGCAAGGTTAGTTAGTATTTATTAACTTGTATTTATTTTTATTTTATCTACTTGCATCTTGAGTATTTTACTTCTAGTATTTATGTTTACTTCCTTTCATGAAACTAATTAATTGTATGGCTATTGCACCTGTTCTAATATTTATTTGACTCTAAAATACAGTTTTTTTACAAAATGCTTGAAATTCGTCCATACCTTTCATTATATTGTTACTCTTACTATTAATTTTTAAAAATTTCTCTGAAAGTTTTTATTTCTATTACATTTCGCTACGTTTAAAATGTATTCGACCCATAACATCTTAACAATTTAATACAAGTAATTAAATTTGATTGGCAAAAATGTATTTATCCTTGTAATTCGGTAATCGAATCTGTTCTAAGATGGAGGAAAAAATGTGTCCGCTCAAACCACGATGAGTTTCAAAGTGTCCGCTCAGCCCACGAAATGTTATGTGTCCGCTTCTGCCACACATGCCACCTTCTCTAATATTTCTAATTTTTAAGCATGCGCTTGATGGTGTCTCTTCGCTACCCTCGTCTGGGGGTCCAACTGTAGTAGCAATTAAGACACTCGCCTACCGCACATACCAGCAAGTCTTGTCATTTTGGTGGTCGCATACATTTCTCCGAATCAAACAGTTAAAAAAAAATAAAGATTTCCTGCATTTTGTACTTTTACCGTATACCGAAGGTGGATCTGCTCTTTTAAAAAAAAACTATAATTCGCTTTCCATTATTTTGAGAGGTGAATTTAAAATTAACTTCAGTTTGCCAGTAGCCGAGCCACTCATAGCTTTTCTGAAAGATGGACTCAAGCTCGAAATGAACACTAATCGAAATGTTTCGAGAACTAACAGACTGTTATTGACGCTTTTTTTCAACGAATTTTAAATACTTTGAAATCACAAGTATATGTGTCATACTTTAGTTTTCATAAATCTATTGTCTCGGCTCTTCCCAAAATTGAACAATAATAAATATATATTTTTGATAAAAAAAACTGCGTTACTCCTTGTGTTAATTAAATAAAATTTTCATTAAAGATATATATATTCGATAGAAAATTATTTCCAGTCATATAACTGATTCATTTCTTTCAGGATTAAAGTCACTATTGCGTATTTACCATGATAACAAATCAGATGTTACACATCATATGTGACTACTGTAAGACTCTTTTTTTTTTTAATTTTTTTTTTTTTTTTGTGTGAACTTCAAGTTTCATGAAAACTCTTACCATACATCTTAAAAAACCTACACATGAAGCAATTTATTTTTGGAAATTTTATTTTTAATAACAATATGTTTCATAATAAGCTATTTTCCTGTTTCAGTATTTTGTAATCTACTTGTATCTGCAGTAGACTGATACAATTTTGCCGCCAGCCCCCATCTTCTGTTCTTTTACCGAGGTACTTTTTTCAAAACACTTATGGTCAAGTTCTACTATGCAAACCACATTGACCCGGAATCCTACGTTACTTCCAGTGTAATGTTGATCTATGGGAAAACATTGAAATGCAACTGAGTTTTTCAAAGTTCTAATCCAAGTTTTTGAAACTTTTTGTTGGAACTACACTCATGTTCATAAATTAAGGATAATGAAGTTCAGGCAAAGAAAGAGACAGAAGCAAAACAAATTTGACTTATTTGTAAAGTCTATTTATTAAACAAAAGGTAAGGAGCAAAAAAGATGCTATATGTTTGACATAATTAATAAAAATTGCAATTTTTACTGCCTGGAGCAAATTTCAAAAAAGAACCTATTTACAAAAAACAGTATAACATGGTTAGTATGATGGTTAATACGGAGTATGTCTCCCGGACGACGCAATACGGGCCTTACAATGCCTACGCATGCTGAGTATAAAATTATCAATCTGATCTTGGGAAATATTACACCACTCATCAAGCAATGCCCTCCGAAGTTCCGGTAGACAGATGGGAGGGGGTTGACGGGCTGCAATTCGTCGGCCAAGAATATCCCACACATGATCAATTGGATTCAAGTCCGGTGAGTATGCTGGCCAATCCATACGGGTGATATCCTCCGATTGAAGGCATTCGTCTACAATGTTTGCACGGTGAGGATGGGCGTTGTCATCCATAAACAGAAATTCCGCACCCATGGCCCCCCAAAACAAACGTACATGTTGTTCCAGAATGACATCCCGATAGATGTGGCCTGTCATCATTACACTCTGAACATGCAGGTCAGTTCTGGAACCAAGAATAGTTTCTCCCCAAAACGAGCCATCCTGCACCACCGTAACGGTGTCGTTTAATGGTGTTCTCTTGGTGGTAACGGGTACCTGGCGCTCTCCATATGAAAGTCCGGCGAGAAGCAGACTGCAAACTAAACCTGGACTCGTCGGAAAGCATCACACAAGACCACTGTTGCGGTGTCCTCAATGCATGCTCTCTACTACATGTTAATCGCAGGCGACAGTGAGTTGCGGTAAGGGGAACACATCTGACAGGCCTACGAGCATATAGACCAATGTGTCGTAAGCGTCTGTAAACGGTCTGCCTTGAAACTGTCGTACCGGTAGCTGAAGAGAGCTGACGAGACAGGTCTGATGCTGTGCTCCGTCTGTTTCTTTTGGCAGTAACTGCCAAATACCAGTTCTCATTCGGTGTTGTAACTTGGGGGCGACCTGTGCTGTAACATCTACTTACATTACCATCATCTTGGAATCATTGCCAAAGCCTGGAGATGACACTCTGGGCGATTCCAAGTTCCTCGGATACTTCCCGCTGGGTACGTCCACATTCCAGTCGTCTGATAATTCTAACACGTAAAAATCATCCAAATGTTTCCTTTGTGCCATAACTATGCGGTTATTGCACTAAAAGGCCTTTAAAGCGCTTGTGAACAATTTTACTTCTTTGCCACCATTCCTAATATACCCCTCTCTTCACTCTCGTTATTGTGACGTACTATCCGCGCCATCTGGTGGTTTCCTGTAATTTGCATATTCTTCTTCAAGATGTCTGTGATAATTCTACAGGTGAAATTTTTATTTTAGAGTTTAATTTCTGTGTGATTCTGAATTATCCTTAATTTATGGACATGAGTGTGTATGGCTTCAAGATGATCTGTAGATTTCACATTCAAGATTTTATATTATTTATTTCTGAATCTTTTCTAAAATACCTTGTTAATTTTTTAGCTCACTTAGAGCAAGTTTGACACAATTGCTTGCTTATCGCGTTTTTTGGCGATTTTAATGGAATATTTAATATTAGAACATCTATTAACATAACTGTGTTGGTTTCTATGATATTTTTGTTTCTTTCTTGTTTATCAAATGAAAAGTAATAACAAATATTTCGGATTTTTTTTAAATAATTTTGTTTGGTAAATTTTATATAAATAAGAACATAATTATACACGCTGCACATGTACTTATTTCTACGTATAAAATTTCACAATAGTTATTGTATTACGTTTTTCCCCTATTTAACTAAAAAAAAATAATTATAAACATGTAAAAAATACTTTTTATTTTCTTTTTGTTAATTTTTGGCTTGTTTAAGGGGGACTTCTAAATGTACTGGAAAGGTTAGGGTACTTTAACTTAATGAAATCACATTATTTGGATATGAAACTTTTGTTGAAAACGTAAATTACTCATATAAATCCACCATGAAATGTAAAAATGTCAGAAATAGTCTAGAAAATTATAAAATTACGAAAAATACATATATCTTTACTTCCATAATGCTCGGACGCCATGCTTGGCAAGCTTGGTGTAATGACTGCAGATGGCGCCACGTGTATGCAATATACGTACAAAACTTTTAAAACATTTCTTTAGAAGAAAATTGAGCATAAACTGCTTAAATATACATTAATAATACTTTACTTTACGAAAAAGAACATTTTGCTACATGAATAATGATTTTAATCACTTCAGAAACACTAATTCCGCTTTTTTTATATGAAAGGGGGAGAGGGGAAGAGAATTAAAGCAACCCTAGACTACGTCATGAGACCACGTAATTGTTAGGAAGGGAACCCTCTTCCTTGGAATGAAAGAAGGATGTTTTGACAGTTTATTTCGAAAAGGAAACCGTCAAGGGACCTTGAGGTCAGCTGACGAGGAGGGGAAGAAAGCACGAACAGGGTAGCTGTTTATTTCAGGGGGAGGCAATTGGAATCTATTTTGGGAACTGATATGAGTTATTGTGGGGTGTATAATGCTTTCTTAGTGAATGAAAGTTTTCCACCACTCAAGTTCCTCACGCAAACGTTTCAGATTCCCGCTCCGTTGGCGGGGTTGTTGATTTTTTATTCTACTCTACATGGTTGACCTTTTCTTCTCATACTGAGTATAAGCGCTTCGCGCTGGCACTCTATAATTCTAATTTTCGTTTCGGATTCCCGAGGCGCACAGTGTTGGACATAGAAAAAGCTTTCTTAAAATTCCAGCGCTTCCATTAATTTCTTATATTTTTCTTTCATACTATTTTTACTTTAAAGCACTTAATTTTTTGAATTTTTTACAATTTACTTTAACTTTTAAATACACTTCTACTATTTCAAATTTTTATTTTTTATTTTAATATCTGAATGCAATATGGGCTAAGGCAAAGCCAAGTTTGTTTTTCTAGAAACTCCAACCCCGAGAAAAAGAAGGTGAAGTTTCCCCATGGAAACAGAGATTCCACTAACGAATTCTACGTATAATTGTCATTTGATGTTGAGGCACTGAGATTCATCAATTTGACTCATAGCCAGTGGCGTAACGGAAAATAACTGGGCCCCCCGCAAGGTCAGGTCTTGGGCCCCAAGGCGGATCTTATATAAATATACACTTGCAAGAGAAAGTCTGCGTTCACCTACTACTGCTTACATAAACAAAGAAAAAAGTTTGAAAAGTTTTTAGAATTATATTTTATTTAGTTCATCCTAAGTATTGAGAACAACAAAAGTAAACTCGGTTTGCTTTCATAACTTTTAAAAGAAAGACAGGTTTGTCGCGATAACAACAAAAATCAAGTAGAAAAATTTTGCTTTCACAGTTTTACTAGTAAATGTAAAAATTATTAGGATAATAAGCTATTTAATAGCTGGTTGGTTAACCCCGTCTTTTGAAAACATCCTGAAATCGTCTCGGCATTGAATTAGCAAGTCTAGTGGTTTCTTCAGGGCTTATCTTCTCTCATTCGTCCTTATTAACACTCTTCAAAGTATCCTTGCTAGTTATATTGTGTTGACGAATCCTACGCTCCAAAAAGTCCCATAGGTGTTCCATAGGATTCAGACCAGGTGACTGCGGAGGCGAGTGCAGTTGATTTGGGACATTATACAGGAGCCAAAGCTTTACAATCTCAGTGGTATGCTTAGAATCTTTGTCGTGTTGGAAACGAAACGACAATCCTAGGCCGAGTTTGGTAGCATTTTCCTTTAAACTGTTTTTAAGACATCGAGATAACCCTATTTGTTCATAATTGATTCGATATATTCCAACATTCCAACACCATTGCTCGCCATGTCCCACACCATAACACCACCGCCGCCGTGCTTTACCGTTGATTCTAAATGAACTTTTGAAGCGCTGAGCAAAGTTTTCTCCATACCAATTCACGACCTTTTATGCCAAAAATGCAAAATTTTCTCTCATCGGAGAACATCATAGTCCTCCAGAACTCCGGCAGCTTATGAATATGTTTTTTTGCAAAAGATATCCATTTCAGCCGGTTGGTCATTGAAATATAATACTTTCTGCAAGGCAGTCGACTATGGTATTCGGCCTTTTTCAAAATGTTTCTTGCAGTATCCGCACAAATGTTTATCTTAAACTTCTCTTGAATGTCAGTTTCTATTTGAGTTGCATTTAAAAGTCGATTTTTTTTCACCAAGGATATCATATTTGGTTTTCCTCTGATTGTAAGTTTAAATGGACGACGTGAACGAGAGAGGTCTAGATTTGTAAACTCCTGTAGATTTAAAGATATTAATAACACGTTGGATAGATGAATTCCGCCGTTCAACTGATCAGGCAATATCTCAAAGCGACTTTTTCCATCTTTCCATATTTTCACAATGATTTTACGCTCACTGATACTAATTTCCTTCCTTTTATTTTTCATATCCATGAATTACTTTGTGTCTCACAAAAACATTAATTTATTGCTTCACAACTTTCTTAAGCTATTTTGCTTGATAACGGAATGCAAAAACTCGGTTAACTTATTACGCCTGTTGATAAAAATTTCAAGAATCAAGAATATTTCAAATAGTGAACGCACAATTTTCTGCCTACGATTTGTGTACTTTGCTACAAAACTCCTGTTATCTTATGTAGTTTTAATTCAGAATTAACGAACTCTTGCATGCTCAATATTTAAATAATAGTTAACAAATTCATGAAATATTGTTAGAAAAAAAATTATATTTCTATTAAATTTTACATTTTCCGTGTGATTTGTTATGAATGAACGCAACTTTTTCAAGCAAGTATATATATATATATATATATATATACTTAAAAAATATACTCTCTTTGCATATGAAAATTTTACAATATTTCTATTGATGTCAATGTGGCGAGATGTAAAATTTATCGTAAACAGTATTATTATAGATATCTAAATTTCAACAATCCTCAAACTAATTCTTGATCATACGAAAGTTTAGTTTTTGTTATTAGATTTGGGAACTGGACTTTTTAGAAGATGTAATTTAGAAGTGGACTTATATTAATATTTTAACGCAACAAAGTGGCGAAATTTTATGAAGAAGCCTGATTGTTATTTCGACAGTAACTCTAAAAATAATGTGAATGTTTCAAAAATCTTAGTTCAGGCTCTGTAAAGAAAAATCCTAACTATATATACATAAAAAAATATTACATAGAAGTATTTTCCCTGAAAAGAGAATGTTTTTAAAATATAATTTTTCTTCATGTTTTTGCTATAAAATTACATTTAAACAGTTTTTTTTATTGTAATAACATTCTTAAAACAATTTTATATGCATATTCTAATTCAATTAACCCTAAATATAAAAAAACATCACTGTGTGTTTTTTTTAATCACTGTCCCGCGTAGTCATTAATCTAAAATTACTATTTCAAAGAATTGTAGATGTGATTCTATTTTTAACATGCAATAATGTTCCCCATCGTGATGTAACAAGTATACCCGTATAATGGAAATTTTTTTTAATCGAATTGTTAAGTAAATACTACTCTTTGCAAATGGATCACATAAACAGAACAAAAAATTCGTAAAACAGAGTATTATGCACAGATCTCAAAAATAAGTTATTTTTGTATTAGGAAAGGAAGTCCTTTCCGAAATTAAAGCAGCTACGTCCAAATGGAATGTATTCTTGATATTTCCCATTAGGAACAAATTCAATCATTATTAGATATGTAAATTTTAAAGATAAAAGATTAACTATGAATGAATTTTTACAGGGTTTATTAAAGTAATTTATGTGCCTGGAGCAGGACTAGCAAAAGAAAGAGAGATATATATTAACGTCGCTCTATAAAGCAACGAGAGGGCCATTGATCACAAACCTCGTAATGTTCAACCTCTGTCGAGTAACGAGAATGACACCTGAGCTGGCTTCTCTCTTTCCTAACTGCCACATGAACGGCCTCATCTACACGGAGGGTCTTTAGTGGCAACGGGACTCGAACCCATTTCAGCTATGAACTCGTAACCATAACCACTAAGCTACCGCGCCCACCCAAGGCTATCTTGAAGACATCAGGCCGTGACAGCCATTATATGACGTCACGAAAGGAGGGGAGACTTTTCTACGCGCACTCGCTTTGTGAGGAATATAAAGCTTAGGACATTTATTTCTTTTCAGGTCATAGACTAATATTTCCACATTTTATTGATTTTTTTTTAGTTCTCACTTGGAATATTTTCCGCTGAAAGTTATGTATTAAAACGCCAGAATGATGCCTAATATTTTCCCGGAAAAGGGACAAATATCACTCGTGAAAGGTTCATAACAGTAGAAGAAAAATCTAAGAAAAAAACTGACTCAATGTAAAATAATTTCTACCAGATAAAATAAAAAAAACTTTACTTGCAAAGAAAATTTGATAAGAAGAGGCATATTAATATAAAAAATCACGTAAATTCACAAACATTTTGCTTGAGTTCCTTTTTCCTGTGAAAGGACATTTTTTTATGCTCATAGAATCAATGAATCATAACAAAAGAAAGATTTATATATATACAAAAAAATGCATGCAAAAATAGATTCTGGATTACATGTTAAAAATATGTTATACATAAATATTCATTCAATATTCAAAAATATAAAATAATTTCAATCAAATAAAACATAAAAAGAAATATTTACTTGTAAAGAAAATATGAGAAGTAAAAAACCATTAGAGGCATATTATGAAAAAATTCATGCAAAAATAGATTCTGGATTATATGTTAAAAATATATATTCATTAAAATATAGAATAATTTCAATGAATTAAAATATAAAAAAGAAATATTTACTTGGAAAGAAGATATGAAAAGTAAAGCCTTAGAGGCATATTATTATATAAAAAACTGTATGCAAAAATATATACAAATATAGAAATGACGCAAACAGTTTAAGACATCATAGTAATTATATAGCAAATATAGATTCTATATTATACACTAAATATATATATACACACTAGTAAATACACTTACCTATAAATAATCTTGGAAAAAAAAACCTTTTCATGGAATATATCATTAATGAGGCAACATACTGATTAGGTTCAAATTTTGAATCTTTTGCAATTGTGATGATATTATTTAAACTATTAATTACATTATTTGTATGCATTAAAATTAAATATATGCTACGGTAAAAACAACTAAAAATCAAACAAAAGTTTTGAAATTAAAAAAAATAACATTTTACATACTTTGAATGCTAAAATCTTTATGAAAATAATTTAAACAAATAATGTAAATAAATAGAATTTTTCTTCAAATAATGTAAACAATTAAACATGTTCATAAAATGTATAAAGTATAAAAAAAATTAATTACTAGGATATGCATGCACAATGAATAATATTCGAATCGATAATTGAAGATTTAAATAAAGCAGAAAAATATAAAATAATTTAATTGGCCTTAAATTTCTTTATTTTTTGGTTATCCTTGACAGTTAAAATTTCTTCACTGCGCTTTTTTGAATAATTATTTAAACATATATTCCGGAATTTAATGAATATTTTTTTAAAATATGAAAATGCAGGTATGTTACAATTCACACAAGGTGCATGAAACGAATGCAAGACATTCCACAACTCGTGTAATTCCAGATATGCTTGTAAAGCAAGATAACTGGCAATCAACTTTAAGAAACTTTGATTCAAATGTTTTCGATATTAGCAAATTAAAAATGAAATATTGCGTTGAAATGACTTTCATAACAATATCTGTGGGCATTTTTAAACCTCCTCTATCCAGAAGTCTCAAATATTTTGTCTCTTTGGCAGTTTCTGAGTCGAAATTAATCTGCTTGTCTAAAACAAATGTATATTTGCAATCGGAGCATTCGAATTTTATATTGTGCACGCAATAACCCGCTATGTACATTAAAACTTGATACTTTTCTATTGAAATATCATCTGATTTATTTGCAGTGTTTAATATTTCTTTGAAATCCTTAATATCTACTTTAACATTAAATATCTCACCTGAATGATTATAAATTAAATTTTTTAGTGAAATAGTACCATATTTATCCGAGTGCAAAGTTAACACACTTTTAATGCGCAACTTCTTTTCAGCTTGCAAAATTTCTTGCACAGTAACATGATAATTTGATCCGGACATTTGTCTGTATTGCCCAAATCTAGCTTCTAAATTATCAGTTTGGATCTTTCCAGTTAAAACATATTTGAAATTCTGCTCCATCAAAAGATACTTTATTAGTTCTGGGATGGTATTTACTGTATGTCTCAAAGCAAAAAATGTTTCCTCGCTGAAACAACCTTCTCGTTTATTTTCTTTTAAATTTTTCCAGCAGTCCAGCCACTGAACAAATTTTGAAAAAAAAGTGAATCTATCATCATCTATTGACGAAAAAGGAACACTGTTTTTCAATCTAAGATTTTGATCCTTAGTTGGATTTTTAATATTCATTATTTGCCAGAAATATAAAATATGTTTGATGAATACTGCAGTGTCCCTAAACATTTCTGGGTAGCCTATAATTTATCTTGTAATATATTAAGTGCAGTCACATTGCTTTCTTCAAAAACTTTTAAAACTAATTTAACATTTTGTTTTTCAAAATTTGTTGGTTTCAAAGCTTTTAAACATAATTTAGGAGCTAATTTAACAATATTGTTCATTTCTTCGTTATAAATTTTAAATAATGATAAAAAAGATGCTTTTCGGATTTGAGAAAATTCTGAAAGATCAGGATGCATTAAAGAAGAATCAGCATCTTTCTGATTCAACCAATTATTTCGTATAGATTTGATAAGATGTACTGAATCAAAAATAAGATGCAATTTTTTTGTATTATTAGCTGGATTCTGAATAACACTCTTTATGGTACCAATACACAATTTAGAAAAACAATTTCTATTTACTCTGTTATTTTTTTTTAACATTTATAAACCCCGTGCACCACCGAACGTATAACACGGGGGTAAACAACACAGACAGAAGAAAGGATTACAACACAAACATTCATGCCTTCTCCGGGATTCGAACCCAGTCCCTGCGGCACCGCAGTCAGCTTCACTGACCACTATACCGGATGGGCGGCTTACTCCGTTATTATCACTTATAATACAAACAACTGAAAAACCTACCTTTTCCATTTGTGACAAAACTTCTTAAGTCATAGAATGCAAATCTTCAGCGTTCATGTTCTTTACAGGGTTCAATGATACTATTTCTTTATTTTTACTCAATAAAGAAGAGTATAAAAAACATTGAATTGGTAGTAGCTGCATCTCCTTTCTCTCTGTAAGTCCTACAATTTTATTACACTTATATGTAATCGCTGATTTGATGAAAATTTCATCAATTTGTAATATTACGTGTTTCTCATTGTCTTTTAGTTCTTTACATCTACCTCGTAGATAATTTTCATTCGCCAAAGTTGACAAACCTGGAGTAACATTTAATCCAGATGCAACTCTCTGTAACTGTCTCAAACTTGGAAGAATTATATTCCCCTTATCCCTTACATAGGAATAGAATGCAGTAGATTTAATGTACATGCAGAAAGAAAAAACCATTAAATTACTGCTATACTTACGGCCATGTTTATTTGTATTTAATAATTTCATTTGCTCTAAAATAAAATTTGCCGCCTCAAAATTTTCAGCATTACAATTTTCAATGTACTTCTCCCAAGATTGAATAGCCATAACATGATCAGGAATAGAATTAATAGAACAGATTTCCTCAAAGACATTTACTGTATTAAGAATATTTAGCAATTCACTGAAATATGTTAATCTAGGAGGATTATTAAGAATTTTTCCAATAGAAGGTATATTTAATTGACGATTTTTATTAAATATAACTATAGAGAGATCTGTATTTATTTTCAGGGATTTTAAAATAGAAGGACAATTTTCACAATTAATAAAAAGAAATGTTATACAACTTTCACAATCATGTTTTAGAACATTAATTTTTAGATAAGAAATCAGATATAGGATTTTCTCGCATTAATAGATTTTCTTTTAAATATTCAAAACTGGTAATTTCGTCTTTCTTAATAAAATTAGTCAACAGTTGTTTGTCTAATTGTTTCATTTTTTCCTTTCGTTGAATTGTCACTGAGCGTTCTTTAATTGTTTCATTCAAATATGATGGAAAACCAGGGAAAATGCAAGGATATGCATTCTCTGATAATTTTGGATACACTCTAGGTATTTCAATAACAGTACCAGTCTTGTCTGTAATTTTATCTTTTCTTACAATGAAAGATTCAGGGAAATGTTTAATGCACACTACACTATTGTTAGTGTTTTTAAAATCCCTTGGAATTTTCTTTTTCCAAGTTTGTAACAACTGTTCATCTTTTGGGAAACGAAACACTGAAACGTAGGGCTGCCCTGGTTTATTAGAGGTACAATTTGGTACACAACAATAACGAGGCATTTTTTATAAAATGTGTTCAGCTTTAGGTTAAGTTATGAAAAAAGTTTTAAGATAACTAAGATTTGACAGAATAAAAAAATATAACATTAAACTCTAACTTCTCATATAAAACAAAATATCTTAATTTACAAATAATTAAGGATGTTGGCACATAAGCATCAATTTATTATACCATGTCCTCAAGAAGCAAAAGAAAAAAAATTCAATAATAACACAACAGTAAAGTTACACAATAATATAAATATCGTACCTTTCTTTATGGTATATAAAGTAATCCTGAATGGTAAAGTTATCCTAAAACACACTTCGGAACAGATATTAACTTTATCACCATACAAGATGGAAGCGTTAGTAATCGTGGGTCCCACCAAAACAAAATATCATTCCCTCCTTTGGTCAGGTGACCTGAGCTAGCTCTCTGACTGGCGAAGCCTTCTTATTCAGACAGCCTTGCCCCACCAGGAATAGCAAAAATTCTAGTGAAAAAGTTAAGAGAGTCTGATAACCAATCAGTTTTTAATATATTTGAAGTTTTCTGAGATTTGAGAATCTCAATATTTGACAGTTTAGAGAGCGTGGGTAGCTTAGCACTCATTTTACACAGCATTTTTCCATTCTTAAAAGTTTAATGAATTAAAAACTGGAAGGACATACCCCCGCCCCAATGTGCCTAATGCGGATCAACTCCCATTGTACAAATTATGCAACTCTATCACGGCTCAAATTGTAAGACTGTAATTTCCTTGTATTATATAGTCCATACGGAATTTTCTTCATAATTGGTTGTAAAATTTGTAACACATCGTCACGTTTAACTATTTTTGCACGTTCATGCAAAGCCTCCCTATCATAAATGTAAATTTGTTCAAACTGTGGATTTGCTCCATTCTGTTGAAAAGATGTAGTTTCTTTTGTGTTAACTTCACCTTAAGTAGAAATAAATTTATTACAGCATCACGAAAAACTTTTTTTGTATATAAGGAGAGAGATTTGTGAGAATAATTGATTCGTTCAGTGAAAAATGGCTATTAACTCTTACTTTTACTACTAAAATCATTTCTGTTCAGTTATGTTTCGAGGTTTTTAATTTTTAGAGAGCAATATTAATATACTACAATTACAACTTTAGATACTACAATGAGACTTCAGAGTTCAAATGTTCCGTATACAAGTATTGCAAATGTAACTGAATTTATATATATTATACAAAATGCAATATAATACTACAGTAAAATAGTTTCAAGTCATGTAATAAAAATCAAACTTTCTAAATTGCACCGACTTTTAAAACTGAGAAAAAATTAGATGTTATGTGTACGAACCTGGAGGTTTCTAATTTCAGTTTGTATCATTATTATTTTTATAAGTCTTTCCAACCTTTTGTGCAAATATTATGTTAAGATTAGGCTGAGTAATCTCTGTCATAGTAGAAAATGCTATCAATTGCACGTAAAACATGTTTTAAATATACAAAAAAAATATATCCTCGTATAACATATTTAATTAAAGTAGTGTTTTGATACTGTGTACATAATTGATAGTAACATTTTTTAAAATTCGATCTTTAGAGGCATTATTAGTTTTTGTTTTATGCCTTTACAAACTAACTGTGTTTTTCTCAGATTTTTCAATTTTGAGGATATATTTCTCCCAAGGAATTTTTGTGTTTGAGATAATATCGAAAAACTTTTGTAGAATTTTCATGTATATATTCTTAAAAGTTAGTATGGATTTCGGTCTGAGAGCACTAGTTATTTTTTCAAAAAATCTTAAATTAATAGTTTAAAAAAATTTGATATTTTTTCCATGTTTAGCTGTAAAAATAATGATTAAAATTCAACAAGGAATTTTAGTAAGAAAAATTAGTTTGAAATGTTCAATTCCATACTAACTTTTGTTCTCAATAATCTAAAAAACAGAAATCACTGAAAATAACTAAAAAACTTTAAAAATTGAGTATTTTACAAGAAAAATTTGTAATTTTTAAAATAAAGACAGGTCAGATTTATTTTTTATTTCCAGAATCAATTTAATATAATCTGAAAAGAAAACACAAATAATTTTCAATATTACTGTCTTTAAAAAGGGCACTGTGTAGTCTTAACATCGCTACTCAAACTTGTAACACATTTAAAGCAATCCATTATTTTTTCTACAGTGTACTATACCCAACCACAGATATAAAGATCAAGGAGAGAAAAAGACGGAATTCAAAAAAGTGCTACGAAACATTATATATATATATATATTATAAATATATATATATATAATATATATTATATATTATATATATATATATATATATATATAATGCTAATATAACCCTAATTTGCTGGTCCTAATTCAGCAACGGCTTTAGAAATCATAATAGGTCTCCTTTTTAGTCCATTGACTCTTTTGGTTTCTTCCATTTTAAAGTTCTCACTCTGTTTCCTGCTATACTTACGTTTATTTAAATCACGTAGAATATATATTTCCACCATTTTTTATAGTTATGTGTCTTAAAATCTGGTTTCTATCTACTGGCTTTGTTAGTTGAAAGTTTAGTCTTGTTAGTTTTCAATTTATTATATTATATATATATATATATATATATATATATATATATATATATATATATAAGGATGATTAAATTAGATCTAAAATTAACTCCCTTGTCCACTTCTAACTTTTATTTTCCCGTTACATCTTCAAGTATTAAATTTATTACCCAGTTCAGGAATGGATTACACATGTCTTTAAAAGATCTCGCCGCTCCTACCATTAGTTTTTATTACCTAGTATTTAAATATACCTCTTCAATAATTAATGTACTTGAACAGACATATGGCTTCTGAAGAAGTCGCGGACTCTTGAGTTTTAACACGTGTCCGTCTCTCTCTTTCTCTCTCTTACAAACAGATTACAAAATGATCTCATGGAATAAAGACGGTTAAAAGATAATGTCTTGAAATTCACGCAAAAACCACGACAGCAATAAGCCGGTAGGCTAAAACCTGCAGCCTGCAAATTAATTTAACTTTAATGTAAAGCCATCGAAAAATTAAAACATTTAAAAAACGGGTGCCAAATATAATAGAAGTGCTGTAGAGAAAAATTATGGAACAAAAAGTAATTATAATAATAACTTAGCTGAACGTAGGGTTGCCGGAGAAAAGGAAAACGCTGCTCACACGAAAAGCGAAGCCGTCCTCCACAAGAAGGAAAAAAAATAATCTCCGATGGAAAGAAAGAAAAATAGAAAGGCTCCTGTCATCGAAAAGATAAGCACCGTTCCAACAGCCATAGAAGAAATAAAATTGTCTTATTCCCTTGAAGAAAATTCAATCAAATTTTAAGATGGAAAATACGGCAGAAGATCAAATTAAAAAGAAAAGATGACGG